>CM030941.1:2173738-2198738 GCA_018136815.1 Isochrysis galbana | reverse complement strand
TTGCTGGCGCAGGGACCGAGGAAAACGAAATCGTCTTTCAAGTTGGTACCGAGACTGACGCAGAGCGCGCGTGGTCCCAGGATCGAGCGAAAAGGCTACAAAGCGCTGTTGAGATTGGCGACAACAAGTTGGTGGAACAGCTAGTTTCGGAGGTGGAGATCAAAGAGGCCGTGGTGGTCAAATTGCCTCTGAAGCGCTCCAAGGCTGGCACTGTACAGCTTGTGTGCGACTACGAAGTCCCAATGGTCGAGCGCGAGGTTCCTGTCGTCGAATCAACCTTAGCCGCAGCCGGCGATGTCGCCGCCTCTGCGATACCCAGTCGACTCGTGGGTCAAGAGATCGCTTCCGACGCCTTGCAAAAGACGTTCTCCAAGTACGCGAAACATGCATCCGAATTGCCGAAGCCGCTTCTCGTCGACCTCACCACGGGATCCGCCCCGTGGCAACTCGCCAAATCATGCGGCAGATTCGCCGCTGGTCCGGCACCGCGAACAGCAGCTCACAACGCATGGTACAAGCCGCTTGGCTTCTCGTGGCTTGGCCACAACGCTGCATGGCCGCCAGGAGATGCCGTCTTCGAACTCCGCTTTGACGTACCTGACCCCGACGCCGCCTACTTCGAGCTGCCATATTCGGTGGATAACAAGCTGCTTAGCGCCACGCTTAATAGCAACCCGCTCGATTTGGGCACGCCGGCGCACTTCAAGACATTCGGAGGTGACTCTGTCATTAAGGCCCCAAGGGGAAAACGTCTTTTCGTGAGGGGTCAGAACACGCTGCGCCTCATCGTAGAAAATACGGGCACCCGGGAAAACCCCATGGGATTTTGCGCAAAAGGCAGAGCTGTTGTCGGCCTTTCGGTCGCCACGAAACCGGTTGTCGGCCTCACCGATGAGCAGGTTCGGCGCGCATTTTCAAGTTTCGCGGTCAACGGTGCCGTGCGTGCATCCGTTGGATCCGCCGCGGTCGGCAGGACGAGCGCTGAAGCTGTGCGCCGCGTCTTCTCGGCGCATGCGCGCTCGACGGGCGAAACGCTATTTCGTGGCCAGAGTTCAGTCGACCTCAGCACGGGTAGCGCCCCTTGGAGACTCGTGGGGTCTTGTGGGAAGTTCCCCGCCGGCCCTGCTCCAACTACGCAGGGGCACCCGAGCTGGTGCAAGACTCCAGGTGCATCCTGGCTGGGTAGCACTACGTGGCCCCCCGGAGACGCCACCTTTGCATTGCGCTTTGAGGTGGCATCGCCTGACACGGCCTGCTTCGAGCTGCCGTATTCGGTTGACAAAACCGTCAGGACTACGACGCTGAACGGCAAGAAGCTTGATTTTGGATCTGGTAGGACTAGTTTCCGCACTTTTGGTGGCGACATGACGATCCGAGCGCTCGCGGGGCACGGACTCTTCGTAAAAGGCACAAATGTGCTTGAGGTGACGGTCGCAAACAATGGCAGTCGCGAGAATCCCATGGGCTTCTGTGCCAAGGGCCATTTGAGCGACGGGCACAGTGGCGTGACACCAACGCTCGCGACGCGCGACCTCCGCGACGCCCTCAAGGAGCTGGGTGTGGAAGCTACTGCTGAGCAAGCAAGGTCGGTGTTAGCTAGGTACTATGCCGATGGCAGCGGCTCGCTCGACCTCGAAGAGTTTGCCGGACTGGTGACCGACCTTGAAGTAGTGCTGCTCCCGGGTCACAACGACGACGCCTCCGCACCATCAAAGCCAGGCAGTGTGTCTGCACCGGCGACGGTAGAGCTGAGCACTGGAGTAGCGCCTTGGAGCCTCGTGCGGGCTTGTGGTCGCTTTGGAGCCGGTCTTGCGCCGACCACACAAGGCCATCCAAGCTGGTGCAAGACCCCAGGCGTGTCTTGGCTGGGCGACAGTGCATGGCCACCGGGCGACGCCGTCTTTGAGCTACGCTTCGACGTTGATTCTCCTGACACCGCCAGTTTCGAACTACCATATTCGGTGGACAACGCCATTAAGAGCGTCACGTTGAATAGCAAACACCTGACTTCAGGATCAGGCCGAACGAGCTTCCAGGCTTTCGGGGGCGACATGGTTATTCGGGCGCAAGCAGGTTGCGGCTTGTTTGTGGCCGGAGAAAACGTGCTCGAGGTGACGATCTCAAACCCAAGCAACCGAGATCATCCCATTGGGTTTTGTGCCAAAGGGCACGTCAAAGACATACGTCGCCCGGGAGCTGCTGGGCAAGGCGCAACGCCCGCACAGGCTCCCCCTACACCGCTCGCCTCGGGCGCCCTCGCGATGCGTGACTTGAGGGACGCTCTTCTTGAGCTTGGCGTCAACGCCTCCCCTATGCAAACAAAGGCAGTACTCAACAGGTACGACGCCGACGGTAGCGGCACACTAGACTTTGACGAATTCTTCAATCTCGCGATCGACCTGCAAAAGATGCTTGTGGCCAACTCGGCCCCAGATGTCCCGTCTGGAAGCGACCTCGCTCTCGGCGTGTCGGACCTTCGGGTAGCGCTGCGCGAGCTGTGCATCGACCTTGACTCGAGCATGTCGCGTGCCTTGCTCACACGGTATGATACTGACGGCTCGGGTGCGATTGAATTCGCTGAGTTTGACAAGCTCGTGCTCGAGCTCACGATGTCCAATGATGTGCGCACTATATTCCGCAACTTCGACGCCAACAATTCAGGTGCACTCTCAAGGCGAGAGCTGCGCGAGGCTTTGCTCGAGCTCGAGGTGGACCTCAGCCGTGCGGAGACTGCAGCGGTGATCCGTGAATTTGACGCCGACGGCTCGGGCACCTTATCTCTCTCTGAATTCGACCGTCTCTGCCGCCGACTTGATGCGATACGTCGCGCCTCGGCCGCCTCTGCGCCGCCTAAGACAGTTCTCGAGAAGCATTGGTCGAAAGATCTCGAGCCTATCAAGGGCGTGAATTTCCGCGTCTACGACGGTGCGAGAATTGCACAGCAGGTCGAAGACGCTCACCGCAGGGTGACGGACTATGTGGCAGAGAGGCCTATTTTCTTCGATCGTGACTCCGTCGAGTTGGAGGACCGACAAGTCAACCTCGACATCCTACAGAGCCTTGCCGATATCTTACTACGGGCGCCGCTAGTAGCCATGCGCGTGCGGTGCACGCAACCCTCCGTGTCAGACGCCGCCGGCCATAGACGCTTCCGTGCGGCTTTTCCGCGCGAAAAGATGGACGCTGAGTGTGCGACTGCACAGGGGCGGGCATTGGCCATCAAGAAATTGCTAGAATCTTTGGGAGTAGACGGGCAGCGTGTTCTCCCCTCGTGGGAGGTGAGCAATGACGTCGATGCGCGCGCTGTGGACATCGGAGTTGCGCCGCTCGTTGGGCCGCGTCAGCCTCAACAAGCGGTGGAAGCCCTTGGCGCTCACGACATATACAAAGGTACTATTCGCGATGGCAAGTCTGAGTCTCTGAACGTCTACAACGGCGCGCTCACATTTGGTGGCTCTTACGTGGTCCAGGTGCCCGACGCACCTGCCTACTACGGTTGCAAGGCTAGCCGCCTCTTTCGTGTCGACGGCACTGAGCACACTCTCATTTTGCCTCTTCGTCGCAAGACGGCACCCGTGACTGTGCTATTGCGTGCCGATCTGCCGAAGGGTCACTGGGCGGCCAATCTGCCTTTTCCCAGTCCATTTCGACTCGTCGTGAGACACAAGGCGCTCGGTATCGCTGTGCAGGACTATGTTCACAAGGAGAAGCCGTCTGCGGCAGAGTGGAGGTTCGCCCTTCGCGAGAATGAATTGTTTGTGGGAGAGACATATGCTGTGCAGCTCGAGGGCGCCGAGGGCTTAGCAACGCTTGAACCGGTGACACATAGCTTCGTTGTCTCGACATCCTCTGCGTCGCAAGCCGCCGCTCTGGAGCTTGGTTTGCGTCAGCACCTCGAGGTGCAACTCCTTGTTCGACGCGCAACTCGACCAGTGATTGTACGCCTAATTAACCCACTTCCTATCACGCACTGGGCCGCTTGCTTGCCGGTGCCCAATGGCGTGCCGCTCTCGCTTCTGCACCGCGGCGGCGTGCCTATTGCGGGTTCGGGCACACTGGGTCGAGAGGTCGTCCGCGATGTCGTTTATGATGGTGCGGTACGGGTGCCGGCGGCTGACATTTTCGTTGGAGAGACGTACGACGTTTCCATTCCGGAAACAGCTTTGAATGACGCGGCATACGCTCCAGTTTTCATCAAGGAGACACTGTCGCCGGTAGGCGGGCAAAAGGGGGAGTGCACGGTCGACGTGGGGGTCGTACGTGCTGCACGTCGGGTTGATCTCTTCTTGTTGGGCGACAATCAACAGCGAAAGGCGGAACTGGCGCGACGCGAAGTGGTGAAGTTCTTGGAAGACAACGATGTTTTCTTCCCCGGTGCCGCGGAGCAAGTCACTAACGAGTCGAGTCTCGGTGTGGCACAGGCTTGGAACATCAACCATCCAGACCCGGAAAAGCGCGAGCAGAACCTTAAGACAATCGAAGGGATAGCGGAGATTCTGAAGAAGTACCCCGATATCCCATGCCAGGTGCTTGGCACAACCACGGACGCGAAGGCCGCACCCGCACCGCTCGCCAACTATTTCGGCCTCGACCGTGAGCGCGATGTGCGCGAGATTATGGAGAAGCTCGCGCGCTCACGCGCTGAAGCGTGTTTCGAGGCGCTTATCGGACGTGGCGTACCGATCGACCAGCTGAGTGTTCATGCCGAGCCGCTCACGGGCGAGACCAAGGTTGATTTCGTGCCCAGGGCTACTCACTCGACGAGCGGCGAGGAAGTGGGGGCGCTGCCCCCCGGCCTGCCATTTAGGCTACTGCATCGCCGCGCTCCCGATCACGGGTTACGAGAGGCATTGTCCAAGCTGAAGGCATTCACGGCCGAAAACGAGGTCCGTTTCAACGGCGCGGGGGAGGATCGATTGCCGAGGCCGGAACAAGCGTGGTCTATTGACCATCTAGACGCCACCGAGCGATCGCGAAACCAGAAGACTCTTGCAGGTATCGCCAAAATTATGCGGCAATATCCTGACATCTGTCTAGAGGTGCACGGTGAGACTGGAGCCGCAACGGCCGCCCCGTCGTCCCTCGCCGCGCACTTCAAGCTGGACCGGTACAAAGACGTGCAGCAATGTATGGATAATCTTGCAGAGGAGCGCGCTCGGGCTTGTGCCGACGCGCTTGTCAAATATGGTTTGCCCACCTCGCAGCTAGTCATCAGCTTTCGCGGTCGTGGTGGCGCGACCGAGGTGCGCTTTACCCCTCGCTCTCTCTCGCCGTACGGACCGATGCCCCCTGGTGACTGGGGTGAGTACGCCCTCGTGTACGAAGGCAAGACGGAGAGGGGCGGCGAACGCGTGCGCTGCCCGCTTCCCGATGGCGCCGCCGTCTTTGTCGACGAGGCCTACGTTCTCGAAGTAGCCAGCCATGCCCCGAGACGTCAAGCGGATCCCGCCGAGGTGCGGCGTATTTTCATCGCCCATGCTGCTCTCCCCAAGGACGCCCCTGAAGAGGCCCGGCTGCGGGCCGTCTTCACTCAAAACGACCGCGATCGTTCTGGTTCCATGTCGGTCCGCGAGCTACGCGCGGTGCTTGCGCAAGCCGGGGTCACTTGCAGCGGTGGACAAGCGGAGGAAATGATGCGCAGGTACGATTTGGACGGAAGCGGCACGCTATCGATGGCCGAGTTCCTGAAGCTCGCCATGGACGTGGCGCGTCATGCTGCCGCCGACTCGGGCCGCGCTTCCCTCAGCTCGGCCGATCTGCGCACTGCTTTCCAGTCGCTTGGGCTCAATCTATCCGTGGAACAAGCGGCAGCCGCCTTGCGCGGATACGACTACGATGGCGACCATTTGATGAGTCTGAGCGAATTTGGACGGCTTGTCGATGATCTCGTTGCCTTCGATGCATACCGTGGCACAACGCCCGCGGAAGAGGGCAGCAAGATTCATACCACGGGCGGCATTTTTTTTGCTTCCCGCATAGATTTCGTCGTTTCGTCCACAAGTGACAAGACTCAGCCGATTCTCGTCGAGCTCCCGGTCAAGATGGCACAATCAAGCTCTATGAAATTATGTTGCCGCCCCCAAAAGACCGGCCATTGGAGCGAACGGCTACCCCTGCCAAGCGGGTTGCGGTTTTCGATCCACAAGGTGCTCCACAGCTCGGCCCCCGTACTATTGGAGCGCCGGGCCGCCGATGCCCGGGAGCTGGTGGTAGCTTTCCTAAAGGATCATGATGTCTTCTTCAACGGTGCAGGGCAGGATGGCCTTGAGAAGTCCAAGCGGGGTATCGCACAAGCGTGGGCCATCGACCACCTTGATTCAGGCAAGAGTAAGAGCAATCGGCAAACCATCGCGGGCATTGCTGCCATTCTTCGTGATTATCCGGACGTCATGGTCGAGGTGGTCGGGCAAACCACCTCAGCGAAAACCGCGCCCAAGCCACTTGCTGCTTACTACAGATTAGATCATGAACGTGATGTAGATAGACTGATGGAGCTCCTCGGGCTGCGGCGGTCTGAAGCATGCCTTGAGGCACTAGTCGAAGCCGGGGTGCCACGATCGCAGCTCATTTCTAGATCGGCCCCCAATTGTAAGGACTCCAAGGTCGATTTTGTTCCCGTCCTTCGATCGGCCAGCGGCGAGCGCTCCTCGATTACTGCCGGTTATGCCAGAGAGACTGTTTGCGATTCGTCAACGTACGGCGCTTCCACGCCCCATCGTAGCGTCACGCAGGAGACGCCCGTCGTGATCGGGTCGCTGATGGCGCGCGCCGACGGGCACGCGAGCGCCAACCTCCCTGTCAGCCAATTGACGCCCGGCGACACGTACGAGGTGCGTGTCTTCGGCTCGTCGCTCATAATGCAAACCAATGCGCGCTTCCTTGCGACCGAGGAGGCGCACGATATTGAGGTGACTGTTGGTCGTGCCCTCGAGGACGTGCACGTCAGTTGGCGTTGGCCCCAGGGCGTTTGGTTTGATCGAATGGAGCTTCCGACGGCGGTGCCTATCACGCTTTCTCATGCGGTTCTGGGTGAGGTAGAGTCGCTTGTGCTCCATGCCTCGACGGACCGTCGGACTGAGATCGATCGCCAGGCGAAGCTGGCTCTCGAGGAAGTGATGCAATTCATGGTGGACAACGACGTCTTCTTCAACGGCGCCAAGGAGCGTGCAACCCGCGAATCGCGCTTAGGCATCGCGCAGGCATGGTCCATCGACCATCTCGACGAGCGTAAGCGCGGCGAGAACCACCGTATTCTTGACGGCGTCGCGGCCATTCTGCGGCGCTATCCAACAATCTCGTGCGCGGTGCACGGCACGACGACCGAAACCAAACCGCCCGCGAGCGAGCATCTAGCGCAGGTGTTCGGAATGGATCGCGAGCGTGACGTTGACGCCATCATGGAGATGCTCGCGCGTCGCCGAGCAGAGGCGTGCCGTGAGGCGCTCATTCGACGTGGCGTGCCGCCGGGGCAGCTCTACGTCACTGCGAAGGGCCGGCAGGGCAAGATGAAAGTTGACTTCATACCGCAGGCGCCACCTTCCGAGGGCGCAGCCAAGTCAGACGCGAGGGAAAGTAGGCTGTTGCTGCCTGTCGGTGAGCGTTTTGGATTGCAAACGCGCTCGCTCAATGACATCCATTGGGCACCGAGCCCAGCCTCGCAGCACGAGACGTGCGAATTCACAGCCCGAGCGTCCACACCTGTGGCACTATATCTATCGCCGCCGCAAGGCAAGGTGTGGGCTATCTTCGTCTCCGCATTCCACGAGGGGACGGGTGACGGGTACTCAAATCACTGGCTCTCCTCTCTTGCGCCTATGCTCCCGGATCGCATCTCCATCGAAGCACGCCATGTGCAAACGGGTATGACCGTGCTCAGCCAGACGGTCGAGAAAATCTCGCCCAATACTCGCATCGAGCTGTCGGAGGGGAGGTTCGTGATCGGTCAAACGTACACTCTTCATGTGCAAGGAGATCCTTTGCTCGAGAACGCACATCGTGAGTTCGTTGTCAAGCGAGAGGGCGCCGAGGTGCGGCTGGCGGTTCGTCCCCGACTGACGCGGCTTGCATTGACTTTCGCGTGCGAGGGTGGTGTCCCGCCCTCACTGCCCTACCGCATCGTCGCCCAGCGGGCGCCACATGGCGCCCCGCCCATCGTGAGCGAACGCACGCCCGCCGCTGCCGACCCTCGGCGCGAAGATCGCGTGGTCGAGGTGCGCTGCAACCCCGTGCGAGAGCGCAGCCTAGTTTTGGGCGAGAAATATAGGTTGATCATTGACGAGGCACTAGACGGTTTAGTTGCGCCCTCGAGCGTTGACATCGTGCCTTCAACCGGCGAGACGCGTGTGCGCGTGCCGGTGGCTCGGCGCAACACGCTGCGCGTGATTTGGCACGGCCCACGGCGCGAACGACAGCGGACTTATGGCTCGGGGGACGGCGAGGACCTCCAGGACCCGGGCCGAGCTCCGCCCGACGGTACAATCCCTTTTTTGGTGCATACCATTCGGCCGGCAGCGAGCAAACAGCAGCCTGAGCTGGTGTTGCGCGGCGAGAAGGGCTACACTGAGCACTCCACGCAGCTGCGTCATGACAAGCTGGAGATTGGCGAGGAGTATGTGCTGCGCACGCCACGCACACCCATTTGGGAGGCGTCAGCCATTCGCTTTACGATGCAGTCGTCGTCGCGGATTATCGAGCTCAACCTCTCCCCCGTCCGGCGCGGCGCCTCAGCTCGCCAAGTGCAAGTCATGGCGGACCCGCGCGCGCTCCCCGAAGGCCATTGGGCCGAGAGGCTGCCGTTACCGCGCGGCCTCGCCTTCGTGGCCCGCCCGGCATCAAGCCAGCCTTACGACGACGCACCAGGCCTCCCCGCCGTCACTGACCTCTTCTCCGTCGACAACAATGCGTTGATCGTTGCAAATGTGCTGCCTGCGGGCGCACGCTATGCTGTCGTACTGGTACGTGATGGCGCACCCGTCTACGATGCGTTCGGGCTCTCGGGCGATCAGTTGGCCCGAGCTCTCAAGGCCGGAGCCGCCTTTGAGCCGGCGAGCTTCGCTTTCAACACTGACCAGCCCAATGGCTCCGGTGAGCCCGTGGCGACTCTATCGCTCCGACGGCGAACGCGCGACGTCCGCGTGCGGTTGGTGCCGGCCTCACTCCCACCCACCAGCGACTCGGCGCAAGCTCTGCGAATCGAACTCACCACAGGCATAGCACGGTGGCAGCAACCGCAAGCGCACGGCAAATTCCGACCAGGCCAAGCTCCCACCACGGCTCCGCACGCGGCATGGCATGCCCCAAGCCGAGGCTCGTGGCTGGGCGACGCCAATTTTTGGCCAGCGGGCGACACCGTTTTCGAATTGCGCTTCGATATGCCATCCGGCTGCGCCGAGCCGGGGTTGGAGCTGCCCTATGCGGTAGACAACGCGGTGCTGTCGGCCACGCTAAATGGTCGGCCGATTGAGGTCGGTCGGTCGCGCGCCAGTGGCCCCAGCAACTTTGGTGGCGACAACGTGTTGCGCGTCCCTTCGGGTAAGGGGTATTTTAGCCCGGGGACCAATGTGCTGCAGGTCACGGTCAACAATTCCGGGGGCGAATCGAATCCGATGGGCTTCTTCGCGCAGGGTCAGCTACTCATACGACGATTCGGCACGCAGTCGGTAACCTCCTTGGTGTCGATTCCCCGTGGTGTGCGCGTCGTCGCAAAGCATGTCAACAGTGGCGCGACCGCGACTGAGGCCCTCACTGATTCCGGTGGCCTGCTGCATCTGCGCGGGCGCGCATCGCTTTTCGTCAACGAGCAGTACGAGCTCTTCCTCAATCTGCCTACTTCGGCTGGCGATACCACCCCCGACACACCGCTCACGCGTTTTATGGTCGAGGACGGGGAGCATGACATGGAATTGTCAGATGTTCCGGCGGCAATCGAGGAGCTGGCTGATGGCCCGTCGGACGGATGGTACGACGACTTGCCTTCGCGTCCGGAAATCCGCCGGCGTGACGCGGCGGACTGCGAGCGCCTCGCGGCCACGCTGCGCAAGGGTGGCCTTCTCAAGAGCGGGCTTGATGTACGGCTGATGATCGAGGTCGTAGCCATCCGCAGGCAGCAGGAGCTCCAACAACTCCGGAACGAGTATCGCATGCTCAACCGTCGGGAGCTCGCCGATGACGTTGCCTCTGCGGCGGCGGCGCTGAAGCGCGCGGGCACGAAGCTCGAGATTGGCTTGTTGCGCTCCAAGGAAGAGCTCGATGCGATGTCGTTGCGTGCGGCGCTCGACGCCGCGGCGGCAGTGCCGCTCTATGAGCTCATATGCACATCTATTCCCGCCTCCCTCGTCGAACTCAGTAGCGCCTTCCGCAAGCTGTACAATGAGGACGCGGCAGATGCCATCCGCCGCGTGGCCGCCGCATCTCGTACGTCCGACGTAGGTGTTGTAGCAACCCTCCTCGTCGAAATTCTCGACCACGCCCCAGGCGCACCAACCAATTCGGCAGGCGCGCAAAAAGAAGTGGACCTTCGCCGAATCAGAGACTGCCTCTCGGACCGCCCCACGCACGATGAACTTCCGCCAGTCCTCCTTGAGATTTTTGGAAGGCGGACGCGCGCGCATTTACGCGAGTTAGACATCCTGTATTCTCGATCCCATGGTGGACAGTCCTTGGCGCAATTTGTTTGCGGAAAGCTAGTGGCCGGTGTGTTGTGCGACGCGATTCAGCTGCTCCTTGGGCGCGCCGAAGAGTATTACGCGCATAAGTTGCACGCCGCATTCTATGGGCTCAAAAAGACGCCCGCTCTAGGCCTCAAGTCGCTCGGGTCGCAGAGGAGGCTCCTCTCGCGTTCCGGACTCATGACCCACGACGAGACCGTGGTGTCCATCATCTCATCGCGCCATGGCCGCGACCTTTCAGGAATCATCGAAGCGTATGGTCGCGTGTACGGCAAAGAGCTCGGTGTCGAGCTCAAGGCAAATATGCTTGCCGCGCCCGATGTCGCCAAGCTAGCGTGCGCCGTGCTCGAGCATTGTCCGCCGTACAAGAGTCCGGATGAGCGGACCGGTGGCCGCAACCGCTAAAGCCGTTGTGGAATGTGCATGACTAAGAGTCCGGATGAGCGCGGCGGTGGCCGCAATCCCTAAAGCCATGGATTCGGATGAGCGGGGCGCTCGCTGCAACGCTCAAGCGCTGAAGAATTCGGGTGATGCAAGCGCCCGCGTCGCCAGTCGGAATCCGTGCGGCGACGCTGGCAAAACGACATGTTCTTGGTAGTTCCTATTACACATTGCATATCCCTGGTACACATTGCATATCACATTTAGTAGTAGTCTGAGGCTTGCTCAAAAATTCTAAAAGACTGAAATTCCGGGCTACCACTTACGGAGCGCGCGCCGACTCCCTCCTCTCTGGCCGCCAGCATGGGCGATGTGTCCATGGACACGCCGAAGCGTCCGCGAGCCGACGACTCCCCCAGCCAAGTGCAAGTCGCGTTCCGTCAAAAGAGGGCCAGGTGATAAAAAAAAATTTACTCAGAATGCTTGTTTTCTTTTTAGGTAGGAATGCCACAACAATTCCTCCAGTGAGTATTATTGTTACGAAGATGAGTACAAAGCTAATCACGACATTCAAGGACGCGGCGCGTGCGCATAGCACCCCCCACCACCACCACACATGGTAACCCCCAGCTACGCAGGCTGAGTTTTCATCTTTTTCGTCTTTTTCTCACACCCCTCATCCTCGATCCTATTGTCGATGTCGTTCTGCTTGCAGGCGACGATGTCGCTTGGCTGATCTTGGGTGGCGAGGTCCGTGATGCGTGCGAGGACGGCCATCTTGTTCTCCATGTAGAGTTTGCTAGCTGCTCGGGTTCGGCCGCGCGCGTCGCGTCGTCGCAGATCATGCTGCAGGCTAGCTTAAATTACATTTCTAGATTGCTACCAGCCCTATGATGCACGTGAAAATCCGAGGAGCCGACGAAAACATAGAGAGAACACCTGCCGCCGATGCTCTGGTTGAGCATTGGCGGCAGGTGTTCTCCCTGCCTCACAGCGTCGAGAGACGAGTCGGGAACCTGACGTTTGGGGCGGCAAAGGCATTGTAGGTACGGGCCTGGTCGACCTGCGCCAGAGCGGGCGCGATCGGCAGCGCACCTGTCCCGCCAGCGGCCAACAAACTTTCGTCGACCAGCGAGCAGCATCGAGCGCCATGGCGTCCTGGTGCTCCAGCTCCTCGTCAATCGCGAGCCCAGGTGAATCCTGCGGGGCGAGGGTCGGGACAGTCAAGGAGCAGCTCCTGTGACAGCCGAATGGGCCGTGTGTGTGCAAGCTGTATGTGGTGCGTATGTGCATGCGCGGACGTCATCGCTGGGGCACCAGGGTTTGAAATTTGCTTTATAGGCAATATGGGATGTCGGACCCCTAATTTAAGAGGTGTGTAGGCACCTTTTAGACTAAAGAAACACATCTCTCAGTGGGAGCGACGTCCAGTTCGGCTCGTGTGAGCCGCCAGAGCGTGTGCAAGGGGGGGGGGGTCCGACGGGACTTCGCACCGTCTTTTCGGACGAGGATTCTGAAAAGGCGGGGAGACCCTCCGAGCCGCTTTCGCCGGGGCTTTCCGCTCACTGTCAAAAATGTCGACCCCCCCCCATATTAGTACTTAAAAAGCCCTGTTTGACCGCCCTAGTATCTAGTATGTATCTCCATGCTAATAGGTAAAGGATCTCCCTTGAGGGTGGCGATGATAATTGTGGTAGTGCCCAGTTGGTCCTCTAGGGAGCCCCTCGGGGCCCCCTAGAAGGGGGCCATGGCGCATGGCGCGCGCATGCAGCACACGCCCGTAGGAGAACGAAGAGAACGACGGGAAAATAATAAAACATCTGAAGATTCGGGCTACTCATGCTAGCTATACGGGTCCACGTACTCACGGTACTCACTAACGACATCGCCTATACCCCAGTTTACTCACTCCCTTACACTACCCCCTTCATTCCTTTGTCTTTGGTATCGGGGGGGGGGCCGCGTACACTACAACGGGCCAAGTGCAGGGGGTGGGCTGGGGCAGACCTGCCGGTGTGGTGTTCCTGTGGCAAAACAAACGTAAACGCCTGTTGCTTGTGACACTTCGTGCCCCTGGGAGGTCTCGGCCCCCTCTTCTCGCGTCTTTTTCAAGTGTCGCCGCGCTTTCGCGGCATTCGCATGTCGCTCGAGGTGTCGGCCTGAAAACATACCGTAAACAGGCGTGAGTATTACCTTTTTGTGTGTCAGATCGTGTCGTTTTTTTGTCGTGCTTTTTTCGTCGTTCTCTTCGTTCTCCTACGGGCGTGCGATGCCTGCGCGCGCCATGGCCCCCCTCTGAGGGGCCCCTCGGGTCCCCCCAGAGGGCCAGCTGGGCCAGCTCAGGGGGCAGTGGAGGCTGGGGCTGGGCCCCTGGCCTCTCCTGCCTCTCCCTCGCTGGCCTCGCTGGCCCTGGGTGCCTTCCTGTCGGCTCAGGTGGTCTGAGGCTCAGTGGTGGAGTGGGGGTCAGTACGAGCGAGGGCCAGTGCAGGCGAGTGCGTGCGGCGCGCGGCGCGCGCTCGGCGAGGGTCTGGGCCAGAGTGATGTCAGCTCAGCCCCTGCCAGCAGGCAGGGGCTGAGGTTGAGTGTGCAGGCCCACCCAGGGGGTGTCTGCGATGGAGGGAGGGGGGCACGGGGCCCCCATGACCCTATCAGTTTTACTGATAGTTTCGAGAACGACGGGAAAAGAACGACAAAAAAACGACACGATCTGGATCTGGCCCGCGAATAGGCAAGATCACAGCCCATTTGCGATATAGTAACGGGAGGACACGAGGACACCCCGCGCGGCAAGCAGACACCGCGAAAGTGCGGCAGCAGACGGAGAAGAGGCGAAGGGCGGGGGCCGAGAGCCGAGACCCCCCGGGGACACGATAAGATAGTTCAGAAAAAAAAACCTTTTAATATTCTCGCCACGCGCGCGGCTACGAGGTTGTCTATTGTAGCCACGCCCAGATCCCTTCCTCTCTCTCACTTCCCGCCTTGCGGCAACTCCCCTCGTGCTCTACTTAGGGGCCCAGGTTGTGGGGGGGGCTGGGTCGGGCGGGGTGCATCGGCCCTCAGTGGTCTGTTCCCTCCTTCCTCCTGTGCCTCTGGGTGGCCGGTTTCTTGCTGTTGTGTTGTAGGTGTCGCGCCGTTGCTGGGGTACCTCATGCTCGTGGGTTGTTCTTCTTCGTGAGTGGTTTTCTCGGGGGGGGGGGGGGGAATGTGCCTCGACCTCAGGCGAGCCTTTCGGCGAGGCCGATCGCTTCCGCCACTAGGCCGAGGTTGTCGCTCATTTTTAGCTTTTCCTTGTCGTCCTCTGTGAACGTGGGAGCGCTGAGCTCCGCTGGCCTTTTTATTTTAGGTTTTCTCCCCTGGGCCGCCGTGCGAGTGCGCATTGGGCGACAAGCTTTGGACGGGGTATGGCCCCTCACCAGGGTGGTGAACCTTATAAGCGTGGCTTCTAGGACCGGTATATAGTGGTATTCGTATGATTCGAACTCTACTCTGTAGAAGTCTCGTATTATGTATTTCCAGGCTATGATGTAGAGGGTTTTCAAGCTGTCAGGGGTGGTCTCGTCAGGGTATGCGAATAGCCTGTCTTTTGTTTTCTGCCCGTGGGACCTATTCGGTTTCGGGGCGTAATTAGCGATCGCATCTATGGTGTATGGTGTCGAAGATTTTCCTTGTCGCGGGGCACCACGCTAGGTGGCCTCGTACAGCGCCTTGCGTGACGAGGCACCCTTGTTGTTTAGCTTATTCTCGATGGATTCAAGTTTGATTTGCACCGCAACGTCCACTTGGTGGACGCGGATGGTGGTTTGAAGGCCATAGCGGGCTTGAAATTGTTGCGCGCAATCCTCGTTGACAGCGATGTGCCATGGGCCCCGTGCGGAGCGAGCCCAGAAATCAGGTTCGGGGTCGACGCCCTCGAGCTCGAGCAAGAGTTCCACGATGGCCGCATAGATAGACCGTCATGTCGTGCAGCACGAGGTCGCCCGCCTGGCTGAAGGACATGTCGTAGATTGCGTCTGTGTCAGGTTGTTGTTCCTCATTTTCTGAGTCTGGATCCTGAGGGGCGGGCCCGGGGGGAGTAGAGGTCAGTTGCGTCAGGAGTTGGCGGGAGTGGAGAGGCAGGAAGGGCTGTCTAGAAGGTCTTGGTTTGGGTGTGGTGGCTGGCGTTCTCCCTCTGTGTGGCCAGAGACGTATGGTGCTTCTTTGTGTCAGATAGAATGTCAGGATGTTGTGCCCATAAGGGCCACCCGGCCACGGGCCGCGCCGCCGAGGCGGCGCGACCCTTGCCAGGGTGGGAGGGGCCTCTGCCATAAGGCATGCCCAGTGGAGTGCAGGTCCCTCCTGCCTGATGCTGTCTCCCTGTAGCCTGCAGTCTGCTGCCTCCCATGGGGGGGGCCAGCATGGCTGCTGTGCATGATGTGGCCGAGGCCACGGGCCGTGAGGCGCGACCAAGGTCGCGCGCACCTGTTCGGCCTCCGAGGGCGGACGCGGCCGCTTTGCCAGCGACAGGTCCATGTGGGCTGGAGGGCCGCCCTCGGCGGGGGGCCCGGAGGAGAGGGGAGTCGCGCCGGCGCGCTCCATCGCGACCAAGTATAAACTTAGTTTGATAAGATAGTTCAGAAGGCGTTTTGCGTTTGTCTGCCACAGGAACACCCAAGAACAAGTCTGCCCCAGCCCGCCCCTTGCGCTTGGCCCGTCGTAGTGCACGCCCCCCCCCCCCCCCCGATACCAAAGAAAGGAATGAAGGGGGTAGTGTAAAGGGAGTGAGTGTTCTGGGGTATGCGATGGCGTGAGTCGGTACCGTGAGTGCGTGGTCCTTTATAGCTAGCGGTAGTAGCCTGAATCTTCAGATGTTTTTTTTCTAAAGACAACGCTACCGGACGAGTGGGGGCTCGGCGCGCCAGTTATTACCGTGGGTGAGGGAGGGGGGCGGCGGGGGGGCGAGGACGACCGGGGGCTCGGTCAGCGGAGAGAGAGCGAGCTGCGTCTTCGCCCATCGAGGAGTACAGAAGAAGAAACAGAGAAAGAAGAAGGGACAGATAAGAGGAGGAAGAAGAGACTCTCGAGAGAGAGCGGGAAAAGGAGATGGGAGAGAAGCCTCTACTCTACTCCACTCTACTCTCTACTCTAGCTCTAGAGTAGAGCTCTAGAGGTAGGCGGTAGAGTAGAGTAGGAGAACTACAAATGGCAAGGGGGGTGGGTAGTAGGACGAGGCAGGCAGTGGCGGGGAGGAGGAAAGGAGTGATTTTTGGAGTCTAAGCTGACCACAGCCTTCGGGAGCGAGCGTGGGAGGCGATGGGAGAGCGAGGCCAAGAGGAGGCAACCTCTTCGTACCTGCCGAGCCTCGCTGCGGCCGCGCGAGCGCGAGCACAGCTGGCGGGCGGGCTGAGCATGGCGCAGCTGCTTGCGATGCCCCTCGCCTCTGTCTGGAGGAAGGTTCAGGTGGGGCAGGGGAGAGAGAGTCCGAGAGAACGAGACGGGGTGAGAGACGTGGATGAAAAAGGGGAAGGAGAGAGAGGCGGAGAGAGCAGGGAGTGGCGAGAGCGAGCGAGTCGTCGGGAGGTGAGGGTGCTCACGAAGACTGACGCCCCGCTACACCGCTCGAGAGAGCCAGAGAGAGAGGGAGAGGCCGCGAGCGAGCGCGAGCGCGAGTGGGATGAGGTGGTGAGAGAGACGCGTGCACGCCTCGCCGCCGCCTCGCTCCTCTTCGTCCCCATGCGTGCGCACGGCGGCGCGCAGACTGAGAGCAACTGGCCCAGTAATGCGTGCTACGATGAGCTTGGGTCCCCCTGCGCCGTCGCCGATATGCCCGCACTCGCCCCACACGCCGCAAGCTGCACGCTCCACGCCGAGCGGCCCTCCATCGTTGATGAAACGTCCTCAGATTGCTACGGGGCAGCCACCTATACGGCCGCCCACGGGTACCTGAGCAGGTGCGGCCGCCTGGCCCACGCCTCCCGTCCATGTACGGCGAAGAGCTCTGCGTCGACGGCTCTGCCAGCGGTATTGTCCAGCAGATCCAGGGCAGCGCCCCAAGATTGTAACCCCGAGCCTGTGGTCTCGGCATTCGGCCGTTCGGCGGTTCCTGCTCCTGTACGGGAGCGGCCGCTGCCTCAGCCACGGAACGATCGCTCTGCCCGGGCGCCGGCGCTAGCATTGCGCCGGCCAGCGACTGCCCCACCCGCACGTCCCCCGGAGCCGGTCATCTCTGCGTTTGGCGCGTCGGCAGAGCCACATCGGCCCCGGGCGCCGCCATTCCCGAGTCAGCGAGGTATCCGTCCCGAGGAGCGCGCTGCTGCAGCCAAGTTCATTCGGCGCAAGCGTCAACAAGCCGCAGCAGAACTCTCGAGACCAACGTCATGCGGCAACCCGAGTGGTGACTTGAGTCGCGGAGGGAGCGCTTCGAGCCTGGCGCCGCGGCCGCCAACATTGTATGGCACGTCCTTTACCACCCCGAGCGAGCACATGCGAGCGGCCACTACTGCAGCGGAGGGCCGCACTTCTGCGCGTGCGGTGACGAGGGAGGAGCGACTGTGTGCTCGGGAGTGGATGAGGCAACAGGAAGCAGCAAGGCAGGCGGAGCACAAGCGGGAAAAGGAGGCGGACGAGGCGCGGGTCAAGAAAGTAAAGGCTGAGCTCGCGTCGCTGCGAGAGCGACATGCCGCCGAGGTGGCGCAGCGCGCTAGGCTGGCGGCAGGAGCCAAGGCGGTGGCCAGGGCTGAGGCGCGCAAGCGGGCTGAGGCGCGCAAGCGGGCTGAGGCGCAGAGGGAAGCGGCAGACAGGGCCGCCGCGCAGGCCACGGAGGAGGCTATGGCGAGAGCCTCGGCGATTGATCCAGCCGCAGTTGAGCGCACCCGTGTGGAGGCACTGGAGGGCATCGTCGACCCGACGCTTCTCTTTGCCGCGTTGTCGGCCGAGGGTGAAGCCGCATCTGAGGGAGAGCGGCAGGCACGCGCCGTTTGTGCGGAGGCCATCCTCCGCAGGATGCTCGACGAGGCCGACCCCTCACGCGATGATGATGGCGAGGCTCGGTCACCGCGGGGGTCAAATAGTGCCTTGCCACCGGCGCAGGTGGCTCTGCTCTTGGATCTGATCCACAGCGTCGCCGACGAGGCGGCTGCGGCACACGTCAAGACGGAAAAGGAGGATGGCGAGGACCGCGAGGGAGGAAGAAGAGTCCGACCATCTGGTGGCCAAGCAGCCGATGGACTAAGAGGCACGCCACGCCACGCGTCGTCGCTCTCCTGGTGGTCACGAGCCGAGGTGGAGCGCGCACTGGCGCTACAACGAATGGCGCAAGGGTTTCGCGAGGAGGCATACATGGTGGAGGGTGTATCGCAAGATGGTGTGGGGAGTGGGCGAGCGTGCGCGCCTTGGAGCAACGTTCCCAGTTCGCCCGGTTCGGACGGTACCGTGATGAGTCGCGACTGGCAGCAGGTGGCTGCCCGCATCCGTTCGATAGTTGAGGCCGCGCTCGGCTCTGATTTAGATGACCTCGATCGGGAAAGACTATTGAGAACCGTGGAGGATGCGCTGCGGCGATGCAGCGAGCGAGGCGCGGTCGAGGAACAAGGCATAGTCGGCCAGCGTGTTGGTGAGAGGCGGTTGGCGGGCACCGATCGATGTGGCACTGCTGATCCTCACGACGAGTCGGACGAGGTCGCGGAGAGGGGTTGCTCGCACCCTGCTGAGCAGCTAGGTGAAGCTGGGCCAACAGTGAAATACGAAGCCGAAAGCCAAGAAACGGTTGCCATCGATGGCCGTGAGGGCGAGGCACCCCACCCTCACGGCACGTCGCTTTTGGGCAGTTCGAGCGATATGGATTCGGTTGACAAGGTTTCCGAGTTGGGCAACCCCCCCCCTGCCCCTCACCTGCGTGAAGCTCATGACCTGAACCTGGCATCACAAGGTGTAATGACCGAATCGACGGCCTTTGATGAGCTTGCAGCAGGCAGGAGGACGACGTTCACTTTTGAGGATGCGGCCACATTCACCTTGGAAGATACGGAGGCTTTGGCCAGGCGGATGATGCGCACAGTGCAGGCTAAGGTGGCCAGGGAGGAAGTCGCCAGAGCACATGAGGCGCTTGGGGAGACGGCCGGGCTCATGAGGCGCTCTGCTGCCGCCTTACTCGCAGCTGAGGACCTCGATCATAAGGCGATAGACCGAACCGAGGGCGGGGTCGCGGCCGCGAATGTTCGCGAGTCGGATAACCCTGGCCTTTCCGACGACGAGCGGTGTTTAGTTTTGGAGGATTGGGACACCGACCAGCCCGTTCCGCGCGTCGCCTATCGCCGGCACTTGTACCGCCGGCTGCGAGGCGGCGGGGGGGTGGGAGCCGCCCACGGCCCACGGCCAGCGTCGTCGCCAGCGCCGACCGCAATGGTATGCGGCATGGGACGCTCGAATATTTCACCTGACGAGAGGGTCGAGGCATCCATGACACGCGGCCCAGGCGCGTCGTTGAGCACAGGCGGCGAGGCCCTTAGACCGCAAGTTGCTTCAACAGATTGCATCGGATCCTCACACCTTGAGACGCGATCGTTTAGTTCTCCCGCGCCGCTCGAACTCCTCTCTTTCGACGGATTGTCCAACGCAATTGAGGCTGAGCGACGTCGTGCATCTCCCGCTACCCACACCCGCGAACAGCGCGACATTGTCGAAACTCTCGCTAGAGTTGAGCGCCGGATGGCCGCCTCTCCATCCGCAAGGTACGGGCGGGAAGCGGCATCGTTTGCGCGCTTACCCAGCGACGCGGCCGAGGGTGCGACAGGTGCGGTCGTCGACGAGGACATCAGCACCCCCGCCGAGGCTGGCACAGGAGGCGTTGTGCCGCCCGAACCCGGCTATCACGCGTGCGCCTCATCCTTCATCGATCTGTTCGCTCCTCTGGCCACGCACGATGCGGCCGCCTTCACAGCGCCCGATCCCGATTCTGTGGTCTCAGTGTTGGCTCGGATGATGCATGTCGAGGTGGGCCCGGCGCATCTGAATCCACCACCTGATGGGAAGACATGGGTAGACTCAGGTCCTGCGCACTTGCACGCTCTCCCGTCACAAGAGCGGGCGGCGAAGTGCTCTACCACTTCTTCTGCTAGAGTATTGCGGCAAGCCGGAGGCCTAGGCCAAGCGGATGGCCAGCATCGCCGTCTCTCAGATGTGGATTCTATAGACAATCCGGACCGATCATTCGGAAGTGGCCGCATGCCCCCGCCGGACACAACCCATGAGCAGCCGAAAACGATGCCATGGATTGAAATAGGTCGAGCCCCGCTTTGCCAGGAGAGCATGGATGGTGGGATGGAAGATACCGTCCCGGAGGAGGAGATTGTTGGCGAGGACCCACGCGTCATCGCCGAGAGGGCAGCCTCACAATTGCGAGAGATGAGAGCGGCAGCGAGGCGGGTCCTCGCTTCCACAACTATGCGTGAGGGAGCAGTGTCTTCCCCGAGGGTTCCTCCCTCAACGGACGGTGCGTGCTCCGTCAACGCCGACATGTCATCCTACTTTGCCCGCCTTGCTGCGATGCGGCTTCCTGGAGCAGCGGCCTCTGCTGCCGTAGAAGGCCGGCGAACGGCGTCAGAGCTCGCTCGGATGCTCCGTGTTGAGCTGGAGCTCAATGAAAATCTTGTCATAACTGAACGCGAGGTTGCAGTGATGCGAAACCGCCACCTTGCGGAATCGCGTGCTGAAGAGGCCACGGGCCGCGCAAACATAGGAGAAGCCTTCATTGTGGAGCAGGGCGCTTCCAGTCGCGACTGGCGACAGCGACAGCGCCTCGAGCTCGAAGAAATGCAAGAGCAACTGCGCCGGCAACGCCGTGCGCATGCGGAACGTTGCAAGGAGCTCGAACAGCGGCTCACGGTCGTCAGCGCCTCCGTGGGGAGCGAGGAGACCACGACGACGAGGACGCTCCCATCATGTGTGGCGTCCCTTCCAGCCGTGGACGCGCGGCAATCGCCCGCGCATGCGACGGAATCAATACTGAGCATCGCAGGCCCTACCGATGGCCCGCGCACGGAGGCGGTGTCGACAGCATCCGTTGGCGACCTTGTGGAGTCGGCGCCCATGAAGGCGTTTCCAGCCAAGGCGCCGTGCGGGTCTCTGGAATTGGGCACATCGAAGTCTTGCCAAGTTCATGGTGCTGCGAAGGCCGCTGAAATTGCCGAGCACGAGACTAGCGCCGCTTCCGCGCCTGATGGCGCTGGCCTCGACACCTCCAACATTATTCTCGCTTCTGGAAGCTCCGATTTGATGGAAGCCGTTCGTGCAGCTGAACTGGATTTCGTGCCCCAGCAGCGAGGCTCCGTCGTCGTCGCCACACCGGCGCCGGCGGCCGGCAATGTAGATATGCGCATTGCAGGCAGTGCCTTTCGCTTGGTCGTGGAAGGGCCATCGCATTCGGCCCTCGCCGCTGGGCCGGAAGGGCCATCCGAGGCGAGTGCATCCAGCTCGGCTGCGACACCAACCGCCACCGAGTCAACTCTTCATCGAGGCTCAGTAGTGCGCACGCACATTGGCGCCACCGCAGCAGGGGTTTCATCTATACGCGATGAGGAAGCACCCACGGATGCGTCCTTTCAGCTCCAATATGAGGTGGAGGTGCCATCATCAGTTCCTGAAGGAGGCTGCTTTGCTGCACACATCGGCGGGCAGATACGCCTGGTCGAAGTTCCGCGCAACGCACGCGAAGGCTTGCCGCCGGAGACTCCTCTCCGGCTGGCGGTGAGCGTAGCGGCACCGCCCATGCCGCCTCCGCCGCCTCCGCCGCCAGGGTTGTGGGTTGTGGAGGTTCCACCACACTTGCGTGCCGGCGACAGTTTCACTGCCAACGTAGGGGGAGCGCTCATGAACGTGCTCGTACCGGAGGGCGCGTCGGTGGCACCGCAGCATGGCCGGTACATTGAGGGCATGCGCTACCTCGAATCCTCCATAGATGACGGCCGAAATAAAACCAAGGACTATCGAAGGAGGAGAGGAGGGGCGCCCAACTGGAGCACAGATTGGCCGCAGCGCCTCGATTCACACGGCATGCACAGTACTAGTGACGCCGGCACGCTCACTAGCCACAAATCATCGGACGAGATCAGCTCTGAGACGTCGACTAGTGCCAGATCATCGCTGCGCCCGCCACCACCAGGCTCCATCGGGCCTTGGGAACGGGGTGTGCCGTCCCCTGTCCTCGGCGCGGAACGCGCGCTGCTGGCGTTGCTGTTGGAAGAGCGCTCGGCAGTATGGGCCGATCGGCAAGGCTCTGCTTATTCACGGCTCTCTTCGCAGGTGCTATCGAATATTACCAACCTATCTGCACATCCCATCTCGGCCCGGGGTGACGCACTCATGGATGCTTCCCTGGATTGGTCCCGTACGGCGGAACGAGAGCGAGCTCTCGAGATGTGGAGGAGGGAGGATGCGGCGGCGGCGGCTCGTGCGAAGGCCGAGCTGCGAGCAGCGATGCGCAAGGAGAGGATGCGCGCCAAGGCGGCGCGCTCGGCCGTCGCGCGAAATCTTCGTCGGGAGCGCGAGAGGCTGGCTGCCACCTTCAGAGGCATGGCAGGGGTACCGCCCACGGTTGCCGACTCCGAGAGCGAGCAAGACGGGACACAGCAAGCGGAATCAAGCAGTCGCGTGTGGCCTGCGCCGACTGCTGCGGCTTCTAGCGAGGGTGATGGCCAGCTGCTCGACGCGAGTAGGTTTGCCGATAGCCTAGTGGCTTCTATGGTATCTTGCATTCAGCAGTGGCAGGACGAGGCCGAGCGCAACCGGGCCGCTCAGGTGGCAGCGGCTGCTCTCACTGCAACCATGCAGGCTGGCCCCGGAGCAGTGGAGATGAATGCACAAACACTCCACGGATCGCGTGCCGTGCAAGATGCGGATGGCGATGTACCAACTTCTTTTGTAGACAATATAGGCTCGGCAGTGGCAACGCCCCTCGCCGTGGATGATGACAAGCAATCACACCAGGCATCAGCCGAGGCATCACTCGAAGAGGCGCATCTCGACGCATCCAGTGGTGAGTCCTTGGACCTTCTCGGCGCCAGTCGCTTGCAGATAGGCTCCTTAGCTGCATCTATCGTCGAGGAATCTATGCTAGCGGGACTGGCTGAAAGTGCGGACTCTATTGCACTCTCCATTGTCGAGGAATCGCCGATTCTCGAGGCGTCCGGACTGAACGGCATGCCCGGTGGCCACGATTCCGTCGTGGACGCTGATTCCGTCGGCACAGAGTCTATTGCGGCGGAGTCCGTCGCGGAAAGTGCGGCCGGAGATTTGAGCATTGACATGTCTGCATCCGAGATCGCAGGCGTCGACGGCATCTCCGCTGCCCTCATCTCTAGCCTCGTCGAGTCGGGGGTGCTGCTCTCAGCGACAGGCGATTTCCTCGGGTCTGCTGCTGCTTCTGAGATAGCTAGCGCGGCCGATGAGATTGCGTCCTACGTGACGGATATTCCCGAGGACAGCCGTGCATACGACGATAGCATCATTCCCGACCAAGTCCAAGACTCGGTCATGCATAGCGGGTTGGGCTATGGGACCTTAGCAACGTCGACTGCCTCCATCTCAGAAGCGGTTGGCGCTTGCGCCAGCGCCAGACGCGCCTCGCTGTGTGCGTCGTCTGTATGCAGCCTTGAGGCCCCGCCGTCGGAGCTCATGAGTGAATTTGAAGAGGAGCCTGTCGAGTTGGCGGCCGAGCGTCTTCGGCTCGAAAAGCTCCGTGCCAAGTTGACCGCAAAAAAGGCGGAGGCCGTAGGAGTCGTCGCGACGGCGATCGACTCAGAGCGTCATGCAAGGGCGAGGGCGGCGATGGCCGCCGAGGAAGTAGAGCTATTGGCCCAGCTCGAGGCGTCGGAAGCCGTCATTGCCGCTGGGAAGCGCCGTATCGCTGCAGCCGGGGGAGTGACTTCTCTGCTCGAGGAAGACTCCGCACTGCGCCCCGTGATGAGTTTCAACTTGACCCTAGACGAGAGCATCCAGAGTGAGGTCGGAGCTTTTGCTACCTCGGCGTTGGATCCCAGTGGCTCTGAAAGTGGCATCGCTGACGAGGTCGATTTGGCCCAAGCCTCCGAGGACGAGGTCTCCGATACCGAAGGTGGACCTGTCGTCGATGAGATTGAAGAGTCCGCAGCCATCGGCGTGCGTGATAGTCATGCAGACGCATTTGTTGTCGATGCATCGATCATGGATGAGGTGTTTGGTGTGTCGAAGGCATGTATGATAGGCCCGTCGGTAACAAGTGTAGCCATCGCCGACACATCTATCGTGAACGAGATAGGAGAAGTCTCCCAGGCTCACGGCTTGGAAATTTCGATGGCCGACATGTCTATTGCCGACGAATTGAGAGGTTTAGCGGGCTCAATGCAGGGAGGCTGCAGCACGTCCGTTGCTGATGCATCCGTTGCGGACGAGGTAAGCGTGGCATTGACCGTCCATGGCTTCGGGGTTTCTGGCTCGGCCGAGGCATCCCATTTCGACGAGGGTGGTGGCGTGATCTTTTCGACGGACGGCGTTGTCGTCGAAGCCTCAATTGCCAACGCGGTTGATGCTGCTCAGCCACGTGACAGTCACAATGCGCCTTGGAGCGCACGCGTCTCCCGGGGTGACAAAGCACCGCGCACCTTTGGCGAGAGCATGGCTGAGTCTCTTATCAGCGAAATCGGTGAAGCGTCGTCGAGTACGACTGACGCCTCTAGGCTCGGCCTTGAGCCTGCTACTGGACCTGCAGGGCTTCCCATCATGGCTCGAACACCGACTGCCGGGACGAGCGTCTCTCGTCCACCCATTGATGTGGATTCCCCGTCCGACGTGGCTTCTGAGGTGGAGGACGAAGATGAGGACGGAATAGAGAGTCATTTCGAGCTTGATAGTGAGGCCGGCATTGACCGAGCGGCCGCTACGGATCGAGCGGCCGCCAGTGAAGCGTTGGGGCTTATAGATACAGGGCCTGACGTAGCGAGCTA
>CM030941.1:2148638-2173638 GCA_018136815.1 Isochrysis galbana | reverse complement strand
TACACGGACGGGCCATGCACCAAGCGCGCACACCCCCATCGGCACGGTCCCTCAGCACTAAGATTAAACTGCGACAACAACAAAACTCTGACAGCGCTGCTATCGCTCGCGGCTCGGGGGTCTCCAAGCGGGAAGGGGAGGGGGGCTGGAGGGGGAGGGCGAGCGGCCTCGAGGGGTGGAGCTGCTTGGGGCGAGAGTGGGAGGGGGACGAGTGAGGACTGACAAGTCACACGGTTGCATCGATCACCTTCTCGGCCGCAACACACACACACACACACACACACACACACACACACAGAGAGAGAGAGAGAGAGAGAGAGAGAGAGAGAGAGAGAGAGAGAGAGAGAGAGAGAGAGAGAGAGAGAGAGAGAGAGAGAGAGAGAGAGAGAGAGAGGAGAGAGAGAGAGAGAGAGAGAGAGAGAGAGAGAGAGAGGAGAGAGAGAGAGAGAGAGAGGAGAGAGAGAGAGAGAGAGAGAGAGAGAGAGAGAGAGAGAGAAGAGAGAGAGAGAGAGAGAGAGAGAGAGAGAGAGGAGAGAGAGAGAGAGAGAGAGAGAGAGAGAGAGAGAGAGAGAGAGAGAGAGAGAGAGAGAGAGAGAGAGAGAGAGAGAGAGAGAGAGAGAGAGAGAGAGAGAGAGAGAGAGAGAGAGAGAGAGAGAGAGAGAGAGAGAGAGAGAGAGAGAGAGAGAGAGAGAGAGAGAGAGAGAGAGAGAGAGAGAGAGAGAGAGAGAGAAGAGAGAGAGAGAGGAGAGAGAGAGAGAGAGAGAGAGAGAGAGAGAGAGAGAGAGAGAGAGAGAGAGAGAGAGAGAGAGAGAGAGAGAGGGAGGGAGAGAGGGAGGGAGAGAGAGAGAGAGAGTGAGACAGAGAGAGAGAGAGTGAGACAGAGAGAGAGAGAGAGAGTGAGACACACACACACACACAGAGAGAGAGAGAGAGAGAGAGAGCAATGTCCTCGCTGCAGAAGGTGTTCGTGCTCACGCGGCACGGCGAGCGCGAGCGGCTGGTCAAGCATTCACACAAGCTGCAAGAGCGCGGGCAAGATCCACCGCTCTCTCAAGGCGCGCTGCTCGAGCTCAGCCGGCTGGCGGCCGCGCTGCGAGAGCGCTACCTCCTGTCTCCAACCTGTAGCCTTACCTCCTCATGCCTCGGCTCCGTCGAGGAGGTGCGCGAAGCGACGCTCGCCCAGAGCAGCGGGCTGGCACGCACGCTTGGCACCGCGGAGACCGTGTTGCATGCACTCTTCGTTGACGCCAATCAATCGAGCGACGCGGGTTTGACGCTGCCCGTTCCCGTGTACAGCCGACAAGACCAGCTCGACACGGTCCTGCGTGCGTACACCAAGTGCCCTGCGCACTCTGAGCGGATCCTCCGCTGGTATGGCACACGCGAATTCGCTCAGAAAGAGGAGGAGTCCATGCAGTTGCGCCACGACGTGCACTCCGCGCTGAGCCTCATCTTGCCCCCAGAAGACCTCCCCGAACCCATAGACGGCGCGACGCCTCTCCGCGATTGGTGGAATGCGTTCGATACCCTCAATGTGGCGCTGAACAATGGCTCACGCAGCATCGGGTCACCAATCCGCAACGAATTGAGCTCGTTGCTGACCGAGGCGCGGAAGCTTGTGTCGTGGCTCGAGGCTCGAAAGTTTGGCAGGGAGCTAACGTCGGCGACATGTGGCTCGTCCATACTTCGGAAAATCTCGGAAGCGATTGCTAACGCGGAAGATGGAATGAGGTTGTACTACTACAGTGCTCACTACCCGACGATACTGTGCACGCTGAGTGCGTTAGGCATTGCTGTGGACTCAGGTGACTCTGCCGACGACTGGTTGGGCCGTCATCTTTTGCCGACGGGCAGCGCGTTGGTGCTTGAGGTGAATAGTGACAACGAGGTTGAACTTCTTCTCTGGTATGATGAGGATGAATTTGGGGCCAATTTGGAGACCCTTAGTGCAGGGTGGCGACCATTGCGCACGCCATGTGGATCAGGGGGTACAAATGATACTCACTGTCACATTGACGACTTTCGCGCACATGTAAATAGTCAAGTGCTTGCAAGCGACGCCGAGTGGTGCAGCGCCTGTAAGAATGTCGATCTAGATGTGTGCAAAGTCGAGTTACTTCAGGGGCGCGTACCGATTGGTGGTGCAGTGGCTGCCGCCATCCTCGTAAGTGGTGCCATCCTTGCGATAGGTTGTGCCTGCCTAATGTACCTCAACAAGAGATGGCGAACAAAGAGAGCACGAAATCCTGTGGTTACCGAGATCAAAGGTTGGTCATTGCCCGGTGCGGTGACGCCACCACAACCTGAGGCATCCTCCGGTGACAGGCGACGCATTTAATGCCGGCACCACAGATTGCAGCAGTCGGCGTAGGGCTTCTTGGCCGGGCGACTGGGAAGGGAGCCTCGTGCTCGTGGATTGGTCGCCTCGGCTAACTTGCTCGAGGATTGTTTCAACCCCAGTGCCATTGTGAGCTCCAGCAACTTGTGCCTTGCCGCCGCAAGTTTGCTACGTCATCTCGAGCGTCAGCTCAAAGGTGCTGCTCCACAGTCGTGGGGAAGGCAGTTGTCAGCAATGCGTAGGGTCTGGTGCATACCTGGGCAATTACGGGCTCGCCTCGCGTATACACGATAATTTTAGCTCGTTCGAAACGGCTACTTGTCCCGAAATCCTGTGGCAATAACTTGCTCATGGCGCTTAGTGCTTAGTCCGGTGACGATTCTCACAATCACAATGCCGTCGTCCAAGCTTTCGTGGCGCGCGCGGTGCGGAAGCATGCCGTGGAATGAATTTAGGATTAGGTATTAGGTGTAGGTGTAGTGAGAGTGAGCGCTCGGCGCTTGAGAGAAGTTTCAAGTTTCAAATATTCGGTTCCGGGCGGGTGGCCAGCCAGCAGGGCGATGTCAAAATACAAAGCATAAAGCTCTATGAGCATGAGTAAAGAAGCGAAAGTGGGGCGCGCGAAAAAAAATGAGATTTAATAAAGTTCATATAGTGGCGCTACCAATGGCCAATGGGCCATTCAATGGGGCGTTGAAGGCCTAACAATTTAGCGCAGGCATACGAACGGAGGGTGTGTGGGCGTAGGAATTAGTAGGAATTGTGAAATCTAAGTAGGCAGACAAGAGGAGATGGCACATTTGTCGCATCCAGCGAGGCTGCCGGCCTATTGCTATCTATCGGCCTGTCGTATTTCGCAAGGTTAGGTTACATGGTCCGCGTGCCGCCTACAAGTGACGAAGTGACCCCACCCACCAGGCACCATATCCAAAGATGCCGCCCTAGCAGCAGCCACGCCAATCGCCGCCACCGCGTGGAAGGCGCAGAACCCGGCGCACTGGGACCCGCAGCTGGCTGGACTACAGACCAACTCACTGACGCCTGACACCTTACACAAAGAGGACATACGCAAAGGCCGGTAGCCCGATGGCATACGAGGAAGGAGGAAGTTAGGCCATCGGGGACCGATACACACCGCCTGCCACTGGAGACTCCAACACCCAGCCCCTAGGTAGAGCACAAGGGGACGTGCCGCAAGGCAGGTGGGGGGGGGGACAAGGGAAGCGGGCGAGGCTACATAGGCGGTTGGCGGGGTCGCGCGCGCGGCGAGAATATTAAGAAGTTTTTTTTTAGTCCGAACACAATCGACAAGGGGGGGGCTGACCACCGCCGTGCTCTCGCTGGAGCGCGGCGAAGGTCGGCCTGTCAAGCGGGTCGGTCGCCATCGCTCTGCCTCGGATTCGGAATCGAGCGGGGAGAGGGACGAGGGGAAATCTTCCCCCGGTCCGACGATATAAAACGGTGGGCCTCCGGATCAACAAGAGTTTTTTTTTCAACCCACTCTCCCCCACCTCTATCGTGGAGCGGGAGGGTGATCGTCAGAGGGGGATGGCAGCTGCCGGGGCAGGTTGGGGGGGGGGGGGGGAGGGGCTGGGGGCGGGGGGGGGGGGGGGGGGGATACTTGGACACCCAGGGGAGATCGAAAATAGTGGTCAAGAAGAGTGAGTAACCGGGCTACTAGTGCTAGTGCTAGTGCGAGCGGTTTCTTTGGGGTATTAGACAAAAGTTCTATTCAGTATTCGGTGAGAAACCATGTCTTCTCAACCCTGCGTAGACCTGTGGAGTGACAGGCAGAGTACCTGACGTGCTGGGACCGACTGAGAACAAGGCCGAGAATGAGGAACGAGGAACATTCCCTCATGAATCTAGTTGGCTTCAACACGTGGCCATGGGGCTAGTGACACTATCTACAGCCGCAAAACGGCAGCCACCTCACCCACCTCGGCTGGTAGTCGTTCCAATTCGTTGACGACAAGCTTCACAATGGCCTTTTCTGAAAATATCTTTGGGACGTACTGGCCTTCACTCATCCGGGTGACCAGAAGAGCGCCGCCATGTGAAGTATCGTCATCAAGCTCATCGCTGATGATGAAGCGAATTCCCCCATCAATTCCCCCTTTCGCGTCGCTCGGTTTCCTGCGAAAGCGCAGCTCAACACCAAGTGGCGGACCCTCGACAGGGTGCCAGCTCATTGGCTGCACAGGCAGCGCAAGCGAGAATGGACAGCGGCAGATCCAGTCCTGTAGCGCAGTGCCGTCCATGCGAGACAGCTTCACCTGGAGTAGCAAGTCGGAAGCAAGCCCTCCACCCAGACAAGAAACTGTGCAACGTGCATCACTCGTGCGTGGAGCAACGGGCGCTTGCTGGAGCGATGGCGCCAGCAATGCCCCACTCACTAGGCAGACCCAGCTCGCGAACATCTCGGGATGCCGCGAAAATCCAGGTTGAAGTGGAGTGAGGACTCATACTCCTACGAGTAAACTACTACCTCTAGAGCTTACAAGTTGCGAGCAAAAATAATACTACTACTACTAGTAGTACTACTAGTCGTCTTGAGCCCCTCCCTTCTCATCTCCCTCCTGTCGCCAGTCGCCCCGCCTCGCATGTTAGCTAACGCAGACGGGGCCCATCTCTCACCGCACTCCATCGCACCGCACTCCATCGGGGGGGGTGCAAACCCCCCCCTCTCCCTCTCTCTCTCTCTAATCTCACCCATCGTTATTGATCGTTGTCTCGTTGTCCCTGCGGCGCGTCGCCATGCGCCATGCGCGCACCCTGGCCTGCTCTCAGAGGTCCTTTGAGGGCTCCCAGAGGGCCAACAAGGGCAGCTCAGGGGGCAGTGGAGACTGGGGCTTGGCCCCTGGCCCTCCCTGCCTGTCCCACTCCCACGCTCACCTCGCTGGCCATGGGCCATGGGAACCGCCCAGAGGCCCCTGTATGCTTGGCGACCAGGGGCGGGGGGAGTCAGCTCGAGGGTCGAGGGCAGGCCCAGCGCGGGCGTGGGAGCTGCGGCTCGCGGCCCGCGCCCACTGGGGGTCTGAGCCAGAATGATGAGACCCCAGCCCTTGCCATCTGGCAGGGGCTGGGGTTGAATGTACGGGCCCACCCCGGGGGGTGTCCGCGATGGAGTGAGGGGGGCGCGAGGCCCTCATGCCCCTATTGACCCCCACTTATGCAAGCAAGTCAAAAGTAGGTTGATTTTCTCTTTTTGTAGGACGGCCGCAACACAGAGCCTCAACAACGCCCCGACACCGTTGGGGTGGGGGTGGGGGTCTGTTGGGGCCCTATTGCGGCTTGCAAATAAGAACATCTGAAGATTCGGATTCGGGGCTGCAATGCCTACTACGACTAGGTTCTCCACGCCTCTCCGCTCTCCATTGACACCGCCCTCATTTCCCTTCGCTCCATCTCTTTCCTTTCCCCCTTCCCCCCATCATTCCTTTTCAGGTCGGTTTCAGGGGCCTGGCCCAGGTGCACTACCTTGGGCCCGGTTCGGAGTATGGGGTCTAAGCAGGCCTACTGGCTGGCTAGTGTTTGTGCTGACCGTTGACCTATTGCGGCCTGCAAAAACCCTCTATTGGCCTAGCCCTAATTTTACAACGAATTATGCATATTCAACTCCAGCACTCCAACGAAAGACGAGCCGAAATGAGGCGCACGTCCCACTGGCACTAGCCGCTGCTCGGCTGCGCAGGACGTGCTTGCGTGTGGTTTGAGCAGTACTATGTATACCTGAGACGCTTGGGCGTTTGCCACTTAGCTGGATGACGGCCGCCGCCTCCCGCCGTCGCGATCGTAGTGTTGCTGGTGCCAATATGACCCATGTTCTACAAGCATGCCACTAATGTCTGCAAATGCATGGCGCACCGGCACGCAATTTTAGGCCTCCCAGGGCCTCGCTGGCAAAGATCATGGACAGTCTTCAAGCACGTGGCGTCATCAGCGCTTCACTTGCGCCGTGAGAGTCGCTCGGGCCCTGAAGCCGAGCCTTCAGGGCCCTGAGTACGTCTGCACTCTCACCAGTAAGAATGTGCATGCGGGGCATATTCATCCACAGCAGCGCGCGTGCACTCCTTCCTGAACAGTTGTTCCGCTCGTAGAGGTGCGGCTTGACGCTAAGGATGGAATCAACAGTACACGTCGAGGCCGGCAGGCCCAAGTGCTCACACGCCTGGCGAACGAGTTGCTGGCTGGCCGTTGTGAGCCATCCATGGCCTTGCTGTTCGCTCTCTCGAGTGGGAGTATACGGCACACCTGCTGCGGTGGCAAGGTTCGCGTAGGTCCGCGTGTTGTGCCCACAATTGAATGACTCAAGGAGCCCCGCCGAATCGGGTGACATGAAGACGACATTTGACTCGTGCGCACCCACTACTGAGACCACGAGCCACGCGCTGGACCATAGGGCGACTTGGGGTGCGGCAAGATAGCAGCCCTCGTCGGAGAGACCCAAATCTTCGGCGTCGCCAGCGTCTAGGAAGTCGGCACCAGAAAACAAACTGGTTTGACGCATAGAACGGACCATCGCTTGCCTATTCACCCAGATGGATTGAGTGCGGCGTGTCAAAAGGACGACCTGCCGACGAGGAGACACGCCTGAACTAGAAGGGGCGGGAGGAGGCAGCCCGACGACCTCACGGATGGCTTTGTGAACACGAGACCCCGTCAACCTGCGCAAGCGCAAGTCCGTCGTCAGGATCAAGTGTTCGAGCGCCACGTTCATTCCGCGTGAGCGAGTCTCTTCCGTCCAACGCGCTCGTACAAGAGATGCAAAGCACGTATATTTCTTGGGTGGTGCGGCCACTTGTCCGCACAGAAGCAACTCATGTTGCAATGCTACAGGAAAGGACGGCGCCACTGTTCGTGTCGATGCACCGCTGATGGGCACGGACGCGAGCAGCGACCCGTTTTGCAAGGCATCGACCACCACAATCGCAGCTGCGAGCGCAAATGCACCAAACATCTCCGAAGATCGCCCGCGTGCCATAAGCGCAGGAGATCGACGAGCACCGCCTTTACAAGAAGTCTGGTTAGCTACCACCTGTGGTAAGGCCACGCGGAGCGCTGTCTGCGCGTAGTCTGCAAGCCGCTGGCCGAAGCGGCCCAGATTTGGCAACTCAGCAATAGCTGCCGCAGCCAAGAACATACACGCCGAAGACCAATGCGCCAGATTCGACCAGTCTATGGAGGCACCGTGCTTCGCTGAGAGAAAAACCGTGAGCCCACTATACGTTTTCCACACCTGCGACGGCTTCAGGGACTTGGCTGGGATAAGCTTGTACCTCGCACCCACCAGACCAGCACACCGGTACGATGCGACGCACACATCGCGTCGGAGCTCGAGTGACGGGGCGGCGGCCATCGGCCCGTCCGGCCTCTGGTGGCGGCCGAGAGCCAGCACCACTCGCCTGCCCGACGGCGGCGCGCACCGAGCCCGGGCGAGGCGGCCGGCAGACCCCTCCCCCCCCCCCCCCCCCCTCCCCCTCTTCCCCCCTTCCCCCTTCCCCCCTCTCGCGCCGAGCCGGCAGACGCGCAAAGGTTGCAGTGGTTCTATCTTTGAGGAAAGCTCTACTACTACAGATATAGATTCACACGCAGGAAAGGATAGTCTTGTGTTCGGGTGGGTTGAGATGCCTTCTAGAGATATTATTATCGCTACACGGCCCACGCACAGCACAAAAGGGGGAAGGGAGGGAGGGAGAACGAAGTCCGAACAAAAGAAGGACTCCTCACTCCTTAGAGTGAACGACGGAACCTGCGTTCGCAGCCACTGCCACTCTGCACCACTGCAGCGTCTCCAGCCTAGATGGGAGACGGGATACCGTATCTGGACAACGGACAACGGGCCAGATACAGCCGTATGTGCTGTATCTGGTCTGGAGGCTACTCAACTCCTAGATACGGCAGATACAGAGGGCTTATGGAGGACCCGTAGGGGGCCAGCCACCACTAATCTTATGATTGGTCGCCATGGAGGGGGGCCTCGCCCCCCCCCCCACTCTCTCGACCCTCCTATGACTAAGGGCCCACACAGATATCGAATACGAATATATCGACACAACATTTACTTGCCCTGTGGAGGCCCAATATATCGATCAACATTTACTTGCTCTCGCGCCCTAGCGTCAACATTTACTTGGGGCGCGTAGCGCCGCCGCCGCGGCCAAGCGCGGCGAGCGCGCAGCGCCGCCGTGCCGCCGTGCCACGTGCCAATAGGCGCACCGTGCGCGCCGCCGCCGCTCCTCAGTACTGAGTACTCAGGACACAAGACACATGACACATATAACACACATATCACATATCACATATAAATGCAAACATATAACATATAATATATAATATAAGCAACATAACAACACAGCACAGCAGCACAGCACACAGCACACACCCACACGCACGTACACACATTCAAAGACAAACGTGAAACGTGTGCATTACGCTACTTAAGGCTCCTTCATTCCTTTAGGCGGGAGCGCTCATTGAATTGAAGCTGTAAGGCCAGCTCTTTGTAGTCGTAGTCGGCAAACGCTACCAATGTATCGATCGATATGTACTTGCGCGTTCGGCACGAGGCTCGATATCTACGCTAGAGGTCGATATATCGGTCGATATTTACTTACTTGATTTATGTCCGATATTCGATATCAATATTTACTTGCATCCCATTCAATATCTGTGTGGGCCCTTACCTATGACGGATCCAAGGTTACCACTATCTCAGATGGAAGCTGAGGAGACGGAAGGATTAGGGTTAGGGAGTCGAACCAAACCAACGGGTTTTTCTCGCGTTGGCGCCATTGTTGAAACTCCGTGCGCTCTTCCAACCATCTTTCAAGCAGAGTTTCAGCTCTGCAAAATCCCTCGACTTGTAGAGTTCTAGTCTAGTAGTACTTGTGCATTAGACAGAGTACAATATGTATTCATAGCTCCAGAGAAATGAAAGCACAACTCGGAAAGCTCGCTTCCTCTCACTCACGTGCGCGCGCCGATGGCGCAGCGCAGCGGGCGGTGGGCGCGCCTCCTCCTTCTCGGCCTCACCTGCGGTAGCAGCGCTGCGCCGCCGCCACGGTCGCCGCAAGCCGACGCGCATACGGAGACGGCGAAACGCCGCCTCCTGTCCTCCCACACTCAGCTCTTCGTCACGCGCAGCGGGATGCAGCTGTACATAGGCGAGGAGCCCTTCCGGTACCTTGGCGCAAACATCTATTGGCTCATGGCGGAAGCCAGTTACGGTGAGGAGGGCAAGGCTAACGTAGCAGCGGCGTTGGACGATGCTGTCTCGCTCGGTGTCTCGGTCATCCGAACATGGGCCTTCGCAGATGGCCCCGGGGCGCCGCACCTGCAGCCGGCTCCAGGAGAGTTTGATGAGGCGACATTTGCTGCTCTGGACTTCGTTGTTGCCGAGGCGAAAGCTCGAGACCTACGTCTCCTGCTGCCGCTTGTGAACCACTGGTCAGACTACGGGGGCATCGCAGCATACTCCCGATGGGACACGCCTCCCCGTGAATGGCAGCCGGGAGACGCATGCCCGAGCTTTTACAGCTCACCTGTCTCTCGAGCTCAGTACAAAGCAATGGCGACGGCGGTCACATCGCGTGTCTCGAACATCACCGGGGTTGCCATGCGCGACGAGCCTGCCATATTTGCTTGGGAACTTTGCAATGAATGCCGATGTCGTGGGGAGACCGGGGCGGCTCCGCTTGCGGCCTGGTATGCCGAAATGGCGCCATTCGTGAAACGGCTCGCGCCTCGTCAACTCCTCGCCTCTGGCTCAGAAGGTCTCTATTCGCCCCCACCTAGTCCCAAGGCGATTGCTGAAGCATTCGCGCACGTTGATGCGGGCCACCCCCCCAGCCGACTTGGGGGAATGAATCAGTCCGAGTGCAAACGTCTCAACCCCACCGATTGGTACATGCATGAGGGAGTTTCTTTCATGAGAGATTCAGCGTCAAATGCGATTGACCTTGCGACCTACCACCTGCACGATTCCGATTGGTGCGCTATCATCTGGCCGCCCTCGTGTGCGAGGGGTGAAGTGTGTGGCTCTAGTGACTGCCAATGGCCGTCGCGCCTGCTGGCAATGATTGTACTCGCTGCGGTGGCCTGTCCTAGATGCCAAGCGCATTTTTCTTTGGCTCGCTCTTTCACCTATTTTTTTCATCTGGGTGGCGCTTAGGGTTCCCGATGCAGGCAGCGACGATTTTGTTCGAGTGTTCATCAACGCCCACGCTCGACAGGCGTTGGCCGCACTCAAGAAGCCGCTGCTCTTAGAAGAATTTTCCGCCGTTGGTCCTCGTCGCACGGCCTTGTACCGCTTGGCAACGGACATTGTGATGTCCACACCGGTGCGCATTTCCCTTGTCCAATATTAAGGAGAGAGGGCAGTACGAATGAATGCGACCCTAAGGCAGTGTCCTTACTGAGTGCATTGCGCGCACGGCACTCACAGGTCCATGCAGGAATGCATGTTTGGCAGCTCACCTTGGATGACCTGCATCTCGACTCTGCGAAGCCTAAATCTATAGCTGTCCATCGTGAGAGCGACCGAGAGGTCGTTGAAATATTGCGACAGCATGCCAAGGACATGTCGGTCGCTGCACAGAAGCTACCCAAGCGAAACGACGTCGCACTGGATGCGTCCATGTCGCTACCGTCTCCACATGCGCATCCTGCCACCGCTCCTGTCGCAAGCCCCAAAGTAGCGCCTCAAGTAGGAACGAGTACTGCCGCAGTTGCCGAATCGGCTCCTCGAGAGGCTGTTGTGAGCATCCCGCTGCCTGGTAAGTCTTCCACTTCTCCAGCGGGAAGCCGTGCGGTACACTCCAGTTCTACATCTGCACTTGAAGCTGAGGTGGAGCGCCTCCGGGCTGAAGTGGCCATGCTGCGTCACACACTAGCGGGCTGCAGAAAAGATGCCTACGGGGCTGATGCCACCGTTGGAAGGGATCCATTCCTAGCGGACGCGAGGAGCGAGACGAAAGGTGTTCAGGCGGCACCGGCGTGCACAATCGAACGAGGGACGTGGACTGACGGTGATGTGATACACACTGCATCAGGCCTCACCTTGCCTTCTTGCTGCGAGCTCTGTCGCTCGTTCCCCGGTTGTGAATACTATAATTCCGCAGGGGGGAACGTTGAGCCGCGTTGTTTGCTGCTCAAACAGAGGAAAGGGACCCTGACATTCACGGATCCCAATCGGGTGGCGATTTCCTCGACGGGATCAAGGACAGACCGTGCATCATGCAGTTGTGCAGCCATTAGCAGTTCACCATGATGGTAGTGATGATGTGTGTAAAATTCCTACATTTAAGATTTAATATTCTTTCCGTGCACGCGGCTCAGGACCCACTACTCTCACGCACAGCGCTTTTATACTCCCACTCCCCCGGCCTTTTCCTCCACGCCATCAATCAAACTTTCAGTAAACTGATAGAGTCATGGAGCGCGCGCCGCTCCCCTTCCCCTCTGCCGCCGACCCCTGAACCTACTCTTAGAGTAGGGGTCATGGGGGGTGCCTCGCGTCCCGCTCCCCTTAGGCACTAACGCCCCTCTAGACTCTAGGGGGGCCCGTCAGTCAACCTCACGCCATGCCTTTTGGCATGTGCTGAGCAATGAACTCACTCATCCAGACTGTCTCCAGACTTTCCCAGAAGGCACACCGCGACGCGCAATCCTTCGCCCATCCCCACTCCAAAGCGTACTGACTCCCGACCACCATCTCTGAGCCACAAACTGCGACAGACAACTTGGACGGCCCCCGAGGCCAGCGGGGCGAGCGAGGGGGGGGGAAGGGGGGGCCAGGGGCGAAGCCCCATCCTCCACTGCCCCCATGAGCCGCCCAGCCGGCCACCTGGGGGGGCCTGCAGGTCCCCCCAGAGGGGTTGGCGCGCGCGCAGGCGGCACGCGACGACCTGAGAGCGAAGAAAAGCACAAAAAGCGACAAAAAAAAGACCGTCACATATCAATAAAGGTAAGAAATGCGAAAATTTGCATTTGTCCGCAGATGAAAGACAACAGGCAACCGAGACAGCGGCGAGACAGCGGCGCGAATTCGAGAAGAGAACGACCCAAAAGACATCCTCAAAGGTTTTTCCAGAATGGCTGCAATATGTGGTCTGTGGCGCTTTGGGAGAGCTGTCTGGCATCGCTGCGCTACGTAGGCACCGGCGACGTGCCCACCGGTGCCCAGCCTCCCTCTAGCCCCAGTGCCGCCTGTGTCCTGTGTCCGCCCCCCCGCGGCCCTTGGTATCCCTGAAGCCCTCTCCTCATTGTCTCAGCACACTCTCATTCATCTCCAGGCCCAACACGCAACCCTAGCCACCTCACCACTCACACAACAGAGTCAGTACCACTGCAATACAATTAAATTAAGCGCGGTGACCCGCATCCACACGCGCATGGGGAGGGGCGGGCGCAAGGGGACGGTGGATGGCACGGGCATAGGGACTTAGTAGTAGCACACGATGTGAATATGTGAATGACCTCGCGAATATACCGTTTCTATGCGATTGTAAAATTGCGTTCTGCACCCCGTTTCGATTATACGAAATGGCGGCAGCTATGACCAACGACGTCTAGCTGACTGATCCACAAAGGGCACAAAGACGCGCACGAAAAAGTAGTGGGAGAGACACTGTAGGGTGAGACGAACATGGGGAGTAATAGTATCGCCCAGCACCAAGGAAAGCCAGTGAGCGGATGCAGGGCACTCTCACCTTTCGAAGGCATGCGATGTAAACATAGGGGACATGGTAATAGGCATAAACGAAGCACATGGAAAACAAGATGGAGCGGCGTCCAACACTGGACGTGGAGGTCGTGCAAGCTGGACGTGGAGGTCGTGCAAGCAGACGTCCTGCTAGAACAGTCCGCGGCGGAAAATCGGTGCCGCAGTTGGAGATGCAATCATGGGTGCATGTCGGCCGTTGACGGTGAAATATTTGAAGAGTCGTGTGGCATGTGTAATGCGAGCTGATAGATTGATATACATTCTTCAATGAGCTGCCTTCCACAGAGCACCGACAGCGAATATAACGCCGACAGCGTTGTGCATGCATTGGCAGGGTCTCCGCATATGGCTTGACGTGGTCTACTCAAGGATTCTCCTCACCAACAATTGTCGCATGGACACTGCGAGGGTGACTGAGTCTTGAGGCAGAGTGTGGTTCATGCTTCCGAACTGCTGTCTGGACCATCTACTCCTTGTTTGACGGGCCCGTTTCCGTTTGGAGCCTCGCGTTGCTTTCGCGCCGCTTCTCTTGCCTCGCGGACAGAACACTTGGGTTTGGGCACGACTAAAGGGGATGGTCGTGGAAGACGCTTGTAGGCTTCCTCCGGATGAGCAGGTCCCAAAGGCGGCGACTCGTCGAGGTTTGTAAACGCAAATCGCGAGCGTGCCGACTGCGAGAAGGCCCGTGCTGCCATCCCACTTCCCATTCCACTGAGGATGGCGAAGATTCCTAGCAGCATCGTCCCACCAGCAGCAGCTGCTGCTGCGTAGATGAGCCTCTTCTCGTCAAGTAGCTCAGGTGGCGCCCTCGGTGGCGGCGGCGGCGCTGGCCAAGCCTTTAGCCAGATGCCCGGTGACCCAGACAAGAGCCCTCCGGCTGGCTTCTCGCACCACCCCCCTCCGCAGCCGATGAATGTGCCACGTTCGATGAGGTACTTCATGCAGGCAGTGCACCCGTCCTCCCAGCTACCTATGATATTCATGACTTGCTCGTCCATCCCGCAGCCGGCGTAGCCGACCGTCATGTTGGCGCCACAGGCCACTCTCGGCTCCGGTGGCAGCGCCGCAGCAAGCGAGCCGCTCAACAGTTGAAGGAGCATGAGCAGGCTGGCGTACGGTTGGAATATGGACATCGAGTTGCGTCTGCTGGCTCTCACCTGCTTTCTCTCTCCCTCTCAATCTCACTCACCCACACACACACTCTTTCTCTGTGCCTCCCTCCCTCCCTCCCTCTCTCTCTCTCTCTCTCTCTCTCTCCCTCCCTCCCTCTCTCTCCCTCCCTCCCTGTCTCTCTCTCCTCTTTCTTCCTCGAGAATAGATTGGCGTCCCCTGCTCCCCTCTTCCCTGGTAACTCTTGTTCTCTCTTCCCTTTTCGCCCCCCGGCGCTCCCTTTTCCTGATTTTCCCGAGCGGCGAGAATTCGTCCCTTCCCAATGTTCCGTACCGAAAAAAATACTCCCTTCCTTATTTCCTGGACGGCTCCCGCGGCGGCGGGGGGAGGGGGGGGGACGGGACGAGTCCCATCCCGAAGCAGAAGCAGCCGACGAAAGATAAAAAGAGGGCTAAATAGAGAGGGCGGTCAATCACGGGCCTTTTTTAACTATTCGTAAGGGTTGGGCGGCATTCTTTGACCGTGGCGCGATGCCCAATAGAAAACCTCCAGGGGGGACCACCTGCCACCTGCCACCACGAAAATCTTATGATCTCGCAACGGGCGCGATTCGACCTCCCTCCACATTTTATGATCTCGGAACGGGCGCAAAGTGCAAAATGGGATCGACAATGACAAGAAGTCACAAACATCAAACTCAAACATCAAACCCAGTCCATTATTCGCATATCTACCATCTACGTATATGTTACTCCCAGGAGCCAACGCCCCCCATGAGCTCTCAGGGGCCCCTAGGAGCTATCGGGGGGAAATTTTCTCCCGATCGCCAACAGCCCCACCGAGAGCTACCGGGGGACCGAGAAAATCCCCCGAGAGCTATTGGGAGATTGCTCATGCGGGGTGCCGTAAGCGGATCCCCCAGCAGCTATCAGCTATCGGGGGGAGATGAAATCCCCCGAGAGCAAACGAGGTGTCGTTCCGTCAATTGTGGGGCATCAGTCGAATTGAGCGATCAAATGTCCATAGTTATCTATACAACAATATTCACACGTGACCATAGTATCGGCGTTTAACATCTACGGCGCGCGCTTTTAAGGACTGGTCTATTTTTGGCAGCAGTTGTCACAGTGTCTTTTTCCTGACGAACCAGCGCGCCCCCATCCCCCATGGAGACGCCGTGGGTGCGTATGCCAATTTGATTCTCTGCGGTTCGCCTACACTTACGCAAACGTCCAGTATAAGAGAGATATCTCACGGGGTGTGGCGAGTGAGGTGAGAATGAGGTGGTTGTGTTGGTGAATGTGTGAACTGGGTGAGGCTGTTGTGAGGCTTGGGTTGTGTGGTGTGTGGAGGGAGAGGGAGGGCGCGACGGGGGTGAGGAAGCGCCTTGATAGGTCCTGTTACATGGTGTTAGAGCGGGATCGGGAGACATGACAGCGAGCGGAACGGGGTGGAGCACACCAGAGACGACACGAAGGGGTGCTTCCGGGCGAGCGCGCCAGAAACAAGAACGAGAGGGTAAAAACAAACCGGGACGACGGGGAAAAAGAACACGGGGAAACTCTAGGAACAGAGGAAAGACTAATGGAACAAAGGGGAGAGCCGGGCGTCGGATGGGAAAAACCAAGGGGCGAGCGCGGGGGGACTCCGAGCCTCGCGGGCCGAGGGAACAAAAGGAACCGCTGGGGTTTCACGGAAGGAGGGAAGGAAGGGATCCCGGCTGGAGCTGCATGCGAGGGAACCGGGGGGAGAGGGGCGGAAGGAGAGACACGCTACAAAGTTAATCACAACATACAAGGACGCGGCGCGTGCGCATAGCAACCCCCCCTTCTCCGCGCTCTCTCTCCCCTCTCCTGCGGCACGCGCGATGGCGCGCCTGCGGCAGGCCTGCAGCTGCCCCTGGCGACCCCTGGAGGCTCCTGGAGGCCAGCTCTGGGGGCAGAGGAGGCTGGGACTGGGCCCTGGCCTCCCCTGCCTCTCCCTCGCTGGCGCTCCTGGGCCTCTGGGGCCCCCAATCTGCACCTGTCTGCCTGTCGACCAGGGGGGGAGGGGGGGTTGGAGCGATGGGCTGGTCACGAGGGGCCAGGATGGGCGAATGGGGCGAGGGGCGAGCCTGTGGGGAAGGGAGTGGGTCAGTAGGGCAGTGGCCTCCTGGCAAGCCATCAGGCGTGCCAGGAGGATGAGTGGTTCCTCCCCCATGGCAGGGGAGGAGTGGAGAGAGGGGGGGGCTCGTGCCCCCCCCATGGGTCAACCAAGTATAAACTTAGTTGCTACTACCCTTAGTACTGGTAGTAGGCCAAAACTGCTACTATGTTACATAGTAGTAGTGCTCGAGTGCTACTACTATGTTACATAGTAGTAGCTCCAGTGCGGGGTTGGTAGCCTTGGTAATATAGTACCAAGCTACTATTATTCACAGCCTTAGTGGCCTCTTGGCAAGCCATCAGGCGTGCCAGGAGGATGGGTGGTTCCTCCCTCATGGCAGGGGAGGAGTGGAGAGAGGGGGGGGCTCGTGCCTCCCCATGGGTCAACCAAGTATAAACTTAGTTGTACGTATACGTGTACGTATTAGAAAGCACCAACTGCAAGACTTCAATCAAATACAGCAAGCCTAGGCGCCTAGGCCCAGGCCCACCCACACAACCACCTACAACCAACTTACGACCGCCGCCATGCTAACTAGCTAGCTAGCTAGCTATACGCTATTCGTTCCCGCTGCGCTGCAGCTGCCGCACACAACCACGAAAGCTAACGCGCAGGGGCACTAGCACTAAGAGCGTGCGGAGCGCCGGGGCTTCTCCGATCCTTGGCTCGCGGCTGCCGCGTCGCTCCTCACGCGCAGCCAGCCGAGCCCGACGCGTCCTCGCCCGCCGTGCCCGATCATTCTCGGCTTGCTCTTTCCGGCGCAACGCGATTTCCATTTCTTGAGCGCGCGATCATCGCACCAGAGTCGGAGCTGTCATCATCGCCACAGTGACAGATAGCAGCAAGTGACCGATAGGTTGTTAAGGGCGAAGGCTTGCACTATGCTGCTATGCTGTGGCCTACCACTACCACGCCTTCACTCCTTCCTTACCCCACACCAACCTGCCTTGCGGCGACTCCCCCCGTGCACTACTTCCTAGCCCTAGCAATAAAATGCGGGCCCATGACATGCGCGAGTTCGTCGTGCTTCCCCTCTACCCACTACCCACACACAACATGTGCCCGATAAGCCACTTTACTAACTACTTAGAGCTTAGAGTTAGTGGATACTTGGCTATTTGTAGCTGTTCTAAAAAATCTGAAGATTCTGGGCTAGCACTTACTAGGTCTAGGTTTATTCTACCTCTCCGACGACATCGCCCTTGTTTCCCCTCGCTCCACGCCATCCCTTTCCCCCCCAATCAATCCTTTTTCTCTGGTTACTGGTTATCTGTATCTGTAGCTGTTCTAAGGTTCTTTATTGAATAATTACAATTACAATCGCTCCGTGAATAGCCATCCGCTGATGATAAAGCCTGAAGTTGAAATCTCTCCATTGACAACCCTGAGCGTACGCTAGAACATAGAACGCGTCACCTCGTCCCTTTCATGATAATGTGCTCACATATAGCTTATATAGTTGTGGGACAACGACCTCAAACTCAAGTACTGAGTCCACCAAGAGGGAGATGAGGAGAGGGATTGATTGATTCCACAATTGAAGCAGCCTCGGTCTCCATTTTCAGGTGTGCCGTCGCTCGTTGTTGCGTTTGCATGAACTCAACTCTACGACCAAGGCACCAAGGCTAGTGCGCAGGCCCCCTTCTTACCCCTGTCTCCCTCGTGCCATCAGCCTAATCCCGAAGCATGAATGTTCGCTCCAAGCCCACGGGCATGCACGTACATTTGACGAGCAAGCTTTTTTGCAGCTGGATTGTTGTGAGTTCAGACGGAACCAAATTCGGCCTCCCACTCCTTGTACTTGGCGCCGAATTGAGAAACCGTCGGGCGTGTGCAAGCAAGCGCCGCTCGAATGTCCTCTTCACGCACCTTCTCAGGCTGCGGCATTACTGCATCACGCTCTCCATGCCCAAGTGGCTCGGAATCTAGCTTTGCGAGGAGCTTGCGCAACGGACGCATCGCGGCTTCCTTGCACACCAAGACAAGGTCAGATCCCGAATAACCCTCGGCCTGGGCAGCGATAGCCTCGATATCGACGGAGCCTCCAAGCCGATCAGCAGGTAGAGTGTTGCGCAGCATCAGTGCGCGTGCTGAAGCGGATGGCAAAGGCACGAGCACGCGCTTCTCCAGGCTGAGAAGTGATGTTTGCGGGGACAGGGAAAAACACTCAGATGAGCAGCGTTCGATCTAATAATTGTGATGTGGTGCACTTGGGCGAGGAGATGTGAAGATGGGACGGAAGCGTCAGGGCGTCAGGTCGCTTTTTAGGCCTAGATGAGAACCAGCCGCTCATCTGAGACCGGTGCAAGCCCTAACCATCTTCCCACTTGTCCGCAGCGCACAGACGGGGCGCGCACCGTCTCAGCAAAGCTGAGTCTAGCTCCCAAGGAAGATTGGTAGCGGCAAGGACGAATACCTGTCGATAGCAAGGCAATCGACATCGATGATTTACACCAAAGAAGACATTCCGTCCCTCCATGGCGGAACAGGTTACCAGCCCCTGTGCTCTTGGACCACTGTCGGTGTACGCATCTCCAAAACCCTGCCCATGAAGATAGGCGCTAAGTTGAGCGCATCACCTGCGCATCGTTCGCCATTAGTCCATCCATCTGGACAAGAAGTTCAGTCTTCATTCTGCGCGATCCTTCATGCTCGCCGGAATCACCTCGCGCTGACATGATGGAGTCAATCTCATCGATGAAAATGGTCGATGGTGCGTGGTGCCGGGCCTGAGGAGCAGAGGCCGGAGGCGGACAAGCCCTTGCCGGAGGGAAGACATTGGAGAGGGCTCCGTCGCCATGGCAAGAGGAGGCGGTGTGGCCTCGCGCTCTATCTGTTTGGATTTCATGGGAGGGAGAGCGCGATACCAAGTCGAAGAGCACGCGCACGAGCTTCTCGGAGTCACCTCGCCATTTGGAGACGATGGAGGAGGCCGAAATGTTGAAGAAGACGGTGTTGCACTCGGTAGCGACAGCCTTCGCAAGCAGAGTCTTCCCGGTACCAGGAGGCCCATAGAGTAGCACACCCTTCCACGGGGAGAGAAGGCCTGTAAAAAGGTGTGGCCAACGCAATGGCATCACGAGCGACTCCTTGAGGACACGCTTCACCTCGTCAAGCTCGGCGATACGATCCCATCGCACATTTGGGTTGGTCTGAACCATATCTCTCTACAGAGCAAGGGCATTCAAGATGTCAAGAGCGTGATAGCAGGGCGGAAGCAGTCGGCAAGCTGTAGCAAGGCGCATGGCAAAGGCACGCTGAGGGGCGAACACGGCATCTGTGCCACTCAAGTCGTGAGACGAGTGGATCCATGAGCCTAGCGGGCTAGTAAGACATATGCGTGTGCACCCTGGGGTGTCCGAAAGCAAAGACCATGCCGTTGGCTCACTTGGATGGTGGCGGCCAGCTCGCGCAACTCGGCCGAGGCGGCCATCGCCGGCGGCAATCCTGCCTTCTTGAGCCGATTTTCCCAAGGGCCCGGCACGTCGTCGTGGACCGGAGCTCGCGCAGAAGAGACATTTGTGCCGGTCACTGAAAAGCCACCTGGATCCATCGCCAAAGACTGCTCGGACCCCGCGGAGCCTGGGGCGCGTGTCACCACGTTCTTTGGAGTGCCCCTCCCGCTGCCTTGGCCACCACCGTTGAGTGCGGCAAGAGCACGCTCGGCCGCGCTCCCTCCCGTCCCAGTAGACCCTCCGCCATCTTGCCGAGGGGGTCTGCCTACCCGGCGTGCGGCCGACGCTCCTGAGCCAGCAGAGGGCTCCTCCCCGGCATCATCGTCCCCATCCGCTGCACTCGTGGCGGAGCCGCTGCGCTTAATACCCGGCAGGCTGCTGCGAGACCGACCGCCGCGCGAGCCCACGGTCGCCTCGATTGCCCGCCGTGCACCCTAATAACGCCATTGAGAGTAGACCAGCGAGCGTGAATGGGAATGTGGGAGTGGCGCCAACGCACAACGCTGGCCAGCCCAGGGCTTAGCGCAACTTCGAGGCATCCCTCGGGCGGGGCAGCTCACGCGCTGGCGCACCTTTGCACCGTGTGGATCTACCCTGTCCGAGTAGGCCGAGATCTTCTTGACTACCTTGGCACGGCGCTGGAAGCGCAGCTCGTAGTAGTCCTCCCACTCCTGCAGGATGGAGACGAGCTCAATATTGTCAGCAACCTCATACTGCGAGAGCGAGACTCCGGACTCGGTCTGCAGCACGTCAACGGAGCCGACGTATCCCATCTGAAGCAGATGGTTCAGCATGAGCACGACGAGGTGCTTGCCGCGTTCCGCTCTCCGCCGCTCCTCGTTGAGGCGTGACTCGTGGTCGGCACGCGTGCCCGACATCATCGCGCTACCCTCTGCCTTGCGGCCGCGGCCGACTGGCTGGACTGCGGTGACAGCTGGGACGGGATCAACGAGGAGAGTGGAGAGAGAGAGAGGCCGACAGAGAGGGTAGAAAGCGAAGAGGAGAGGCAGGGAAGGGAGGGAGAGAAGAGGTTAGACGTGGGCAGGGGAAGAAGGGGAGAGCGGGCAGCGGCCTGCGAAGGCGTTATTGGGGGGGGTCTCACATCTCATACACTCATCTAAAAATATCTGTAGAGCTCTGCAGCCATAGGAGCTTAGGAGTTAGAAGTACAAGCCAGGAGGAATGTCTAAAAAGTAGCCTTCAGCTCTGATGATACCAAGTGGGGGGCACTCACTCTCGACCCCCAACGGGGCCTGCTGGCTCCTTTTCCTTCGTTCACGCTGCGCCCGCTGTCGACTAGAGAGAGAGAGAGAGAGAGAGAGAGTCTCCCCCCTCCAACACTCCCTCCGGTCCTCCGCCTCACTCTTCACAAATCACTCTCTACATATCACTTTCTCTCTGTGTCCCTCTGCCCCTCTCTCGCCCTCTCTCTCTTCCCTCTCCACTCTCTCTCTACTCTCTTCTCTCTTTCACCTCTCCTTCTCTCCTTTCCCCCCTCTCTCCGTCTCTCACTCTTCTTACTCCAGTTCTTTCCCTCTCCACTGTCTCTCTTGCGCGCGCGCTCCCCTAGATCTCTCTGCTGGACCTCTTTTCGTCCCCTGACAGAGGAAGGAAGAGGAGAGTTTTGGTAGAAAGTTTGAGAGGAAATGGAAAAAGGCAGTGGAGACGAGAACGAATATCTCCCCGTTTTTCCAGACCTCATTTTTCTCTCTCTTCATGCTCTATCTATCTCCTACCTTCGCCTCCTCCCTCGTGGTATCTCCTGTCTCTTCGCCTGCTTCTCCTCTCTTCTTGGGGAGTAGGTAGTCTGGGGGTCTCTCGGTCTCCTCTCTCTCTCTCTCTCGTCTCCTTCCTTTCATCTCTCTCTCCCCCCCACTCTCACTCTCTTTTCCCTCTTGTCCAGAGCTGCAGCCAGAGGGGCGAGAGCAGCGGAGCGCGCGCGCTCGCACCTCTCTCTCCTCTCCCCCTTCTCACACCCCTCCGTGTGCTCCCGATGAGCGATGTGGGCTCGCCGCTACTCAGCGCCTCGGGCCCGCAGAAGCGCAGCGTGGGAAAGCGGATCGCAGAGACAATTGTCGGCTTTCCTACGCTCATCGGAGACTCAATGGCTGAGATGCTTTCCATCAACCAGTCAACGCTCTCCGGCGCCATCGACATCATTGTCGTGCCTCAAAAGGACGGATCGCTCAAGTCCTCTCCATTCCAGATCCGATTTGGCAAATTCCAGGTGATGAAGGCGCATGAGAAGATCGTGACGATTGTCGTGAACGATGAGCCGGTTGACGTTACAATGCGCCTGGGTTATTCTGGTGAGGCGTACTTCATCGACGAGAGCTCCTATCTCGATCACCTAGGTGACGGTGCTGACGAGGCCGACTCGTTGGGCGGCTCGGTCACCGCCTCTCCTCGTGTCTCGAACGTGTCGCCTGCGCCGCCACGTGTCCCTGACATAGCAGGTGGGAAGCTCGATGTGGATGCAGATGAGCGCGACAGCGCCGCGCGCGCCAAGAAGCCGGGCGAAAGTGTGAACTCATTGTCGGCATCTCCTCTCGGCTCCCGACGAGATGTGGGCAAGCTCCGCAATGCGGGCGGGCACCGTCTCAGCTCGCCGGACCCCATCCCCCCTCCTCCTGCCATGCGCTTGCTTGTGAGCGATCCTGGGGTGCCCAGTGGAGCAGAGGAGATGTCCATTCAGGCGGGGACGTTCAAGTCACGGAGCCTCTTCCGGAGGCTCTTCTCCAATTCGGGTGGGGCGAGCAGCACCACCATCGACTCAGACGTTGCCGAGCCCTCGAACGTCGCGATCAGGGGCACATCTCCCTCGGATGCCACACTTGATGCCTCGGATGCCAAGGGGGGGGGGCGGGTGACGTTGATGAGCAAGCAGACATTGGTGCTCGCGGAGCAGAGGATGTACTTGGAGCTGAACTCAATTGTGGCGGCTCCAACACCTGCTCACGATCTGCGCCTGGCGCGAAGAGCGGTAGCTTCCTCAGCTTGTCGAGCCTCAACAAGAGCGTCTCGCAGGCCTCGTCCACCCAGTGGGCAGATGCGGAGGAGGCCGCATACGAGGCGGAGGTCGAGGAGACCGAAGGAGAGGACGGGCGCACATTATGGGCAGAGGCGGAGGAGGCAGACGCTGCTGATGAAGATGCCGTGGCTGAGCTACGGAAAGCGTTCAACAAGCGAGGAGAGGAGAGGCATAGGCCCGAAGATGTGCGGGCGTTACCGCTCCCCAACTGGCAAACCGACCCTCAGCGCCACCTCAGGCCTGGAGTCAAAGGGAAAGCCCGCAGCCTTGGGGACGTGCCACTGTCCAATGGGCGACCCTGCACGTATCCAACGGCGAGTGCGGAAGAGGAAGCGCGAGCCCTCGGCTTGTGTGACGACGAGGAGAACAATGCCACCGCTCATGCGTCCACGCGCAGCGGGGTCAACAAAAGCGGAATACCGCCACTACCGACCCGATCTCCAACGTCGCCTGTGCCACTGCATACGCTTGCGCGTGAGACTGCATCGGTGCAAGATCAGCCTGGGGAGGCCTACACGCCTGCAACGGGCGCACGTGTACTTCATTCGAGCATGGCGCAACAGGCTAAAACCATCAATGGTCAACGCGTCCTGGACTCGGCCTTGCCCACACATGCCTTGCACCATGTCCCAGATGCTGCGCCTCTTGTGCCGAGGCGAGCTGCGCCCGACGGGGCAGCTGCACCACAGATGGCCTGGGGAACAGGTGCTAGCCCCATCCACGAAGACATCACGGAGCTAGTACACTTTCGTATCCGTGCGCTCTCATCTGGCGCGGTGTCGACAAGGGTGGCCGTGCTCGCTGTGCTAGCACCATCGACACCACGAGTAGGCGCCTGTCCGCCACCCCAAGACGCTGCTGTGGATGTTGAGAAACCACTACACCCTGCTACCGAGGCCAGGATCGTCTGCGCCACGGAGGGTAATCAGGACGCCTCTGTGCAAGCGTTGCTCGCTGCGGGTAGCAGCACAACGCCTGAGCCGGGTGCGCTCGCCGACTCTGAGAATGCTCCTGCCGTTTCTACTAACGTAGGCCATGGCGAGCCAGCTCGCCCCGGTGCGCTGCCGGCAGCTATGCTTGGCGGTTCAGGCCTCCTGGCCGCTGCAGCACAAGCGGACGGTGTGGGGCTTGGGTTGCCGCTAGCGGCGGTTCTGAGCGCCGATGGTGCACCAGCTACCTCAAAACACCTTGTTAGCCTCTCCTTGTGCGGCGGCGCGGCAAGCTCATCGTGGCCCCCATTGCGTGCAAGCGCCGACGAGTTGGAAGTCTTTGTGGCACACTGCGTGAGCCGCGAGCGCTTTGAGGCTGAGCCCTTGCTTCTTTACCACCCGGACCTGCGAGTCTGCATTGGTCAGAGCTACATCTTCACCTATACGTCTGTGGCACCTTTGCTCATGGCGCATCTTGCCTTTGGTGTCTCCATTGAGGCCGACAGCCTGCCCAGCTTGAGCTCGTTGCTCTTGCGCGGTACGTCCCCGGTTCTCTCGGCGGCGGCGGCAGCATCAGGAACACCGTCTGCAGATGGCAGCGACCGTCTACGAGCCCGCCGTTTGAGCGGCAAGAGCGGGCGCGAGGCGGGGCGCCAGACTGACGTTGCAGAGGGATCGCGCCGCCGGTACTGGTTCTCGTGGGGCCGATCAACGGCGACGGCAAAGCTTGAAGGCGCCGGCGCGCAGGCCGAGTCGCGACCGGCTGCCAGTGCCGACACTGCGGCAAGAGAGCCTGATGTGCATGGGGCACGCGAGGGCGACCACATTTGCTCCTCTGGACAAGGCCTTGTACACTACGAGGGGGGCAAGGGTAAAGAAGCGCCCGTGGAGGGGTCCGTGGCCATCAACATCGAGGACATCGATGATGCGGATATCCCGGCGCTCACGCGGGACGGTTTGCCCGCCGATAGGTTTAGTTCAATGCGCGCATTGGTTGGCAGAGGTGCGTCCGTCGCGGCCGACTCCACTCCTCCGGACGGTCGGCTGACCCCGACAAGTTTAGCGGGTGGCGAATCAGCTGACGGCTTCCTCTCATCCGACTTGGACTCCTCCGGAGGAATCCGAAGGAGGCGACCGTTGCGCAAGACGATGACGCCTTCCTCCGAGCAGCTGCACGCCCTGCACCTACGACCTGGCGCCAACACGATCTGCTTTTGCGTGAATTCTGCGTGGCAAGGCACACAAATGCTCTTGTGCAACATCTAT
>CM030941.1:2146038-2148538 GCA_018136815.1 Isochrysis galbana | reverse complement strand
GGCCAGCGCCGCTGCTAAAGAGGCTGCCTCGTTCGCGTGTGCCTCCTCTGTCCTGGCCATGGCATGCGTCGCCGCGGCCCGCTCACGCGAGATCGCCTGCTCCGCCTCATCGCGCGCCTTCAATGCTGCCGTAGCAGTGGCGCCCATGCTCCGCGCGGTGGCCAGGAACGCCTCCTGGCTGCTCGAGATCTGAGCTGCAACCTCCTCACGGACCGCCGACAGCGCGGAGCGCATCATGGGAAGCGCTCCGCGAAGCAGCTCAATTGTCGCACGCTGTTGGCGGCGCGCGCGCATGGCCGTCTTGTCGCGATCGGCGCTTTCTGACTCGAGAGCGGCACAGCGCGGCCGCAGTCCCGCGAGCTCTGCCTCAGCGTCCGCCAGCTTGTCCCTCAGCTGGCGCACCTCATCATCCAGCTTGCGTGCCTTGTCCCTTTCCGTCTCACGCTCCTTCACCCGTTCCTCGCGCTCCTGGTCGCGCATCCGCTGAACCACTTCCGCCGTACCCCGCATCTCTGCCTCGGCCTTGCTGGCCGCCTCGGCCTCCGCGCGCGCCTTCTTGAGCTCGGCCTCAGCCTCAGCCAATCGCCGTTCCACCTCAGCCAACCCGCTCAGCCGGATGGCGCACGACTCCTGCATCTGCTGCAGCTGCGCGTAGTGCGCGGCGGCGGCAGCGCGTGCGTCATCCTTCGCACTGATGTCCCCGTCGCTCCCCAGTCGCGCCAGCTCCTTCTCGAGTGCTGCAATACGCCGCTCCTTCTTGCGCATCTCTGAGTACATCATGTGCGACATGCCGCAGAAGGAGCATACAGTCTCGTCGTCCATCGTGGTAGACTCGCACTGGTCAACGAAGTCGGCGGCTGAAGACATCGCGCCGCAGCAGTGGCCCCACCCCGACCGCGAGTGGAGAGGCGAGAGAGCCGGGGAAGGCGAGAGAACCGGGCAAGGCGAGAGAGCCGGGGAAGGCGAGAGATCTGGGGAAGGCGAGAGAGCCGGGGAAGGCGAGAGAGCCGGGGGAAGGCAGAGGCGGAGGAGCGGCAGACGTTGGTACATACGCTGTGCTCTAAAGTACAAGGAACAAAATAAAAAACAAGTCTGTGGGTGTGGGCGGCATCTGCAGCACCCGTCACCCGTGTCATCGAATACTTACCTCACCCATAGTGAGCTTATTTAGCCCTTCATTTACCCATTGCAGCTGGTGCCCTCCGCACCACCATAGTGAGTGACCGGCCTATTAGCTAGTAGTGTAGAGGTAGAGTGTAGTAGTGTAGTAGTGTACGGGGGGAGCCGCGGGGGGGGACGGGCCGACGGGCCGGCGGGGTAGTGGGAGTGGGGTGTACAAAGTTTCCTTTGTTTTTAAAGTAGTGAGTAGTGAGTCCACGACCGCATGTGCTGTAAGAATATTATATGGACATGGTTTTTTTCATGGCTCATTGTCATCCTAGATGCGAAACACGGTGGGTTAGGTCTAGAAACACACCAAAAATAGCTGTTTTTGGCTTTTTTGGAAACACGGTGAAACACAGTACCGAAAACAGCGGGTCATATATATATAGTTATATAGTATATACATGTATATTTATATCCCCATCTCCCGTAGGCTCACAGCTCACAGCTACCGGTAGTTCCTGTGGGAGTGTAATTGTAATTGTAACTGTCAAGCATGAGCATGATTGTGATTGATGATTGATTGTCTTGCATCCAACTAGGCGGTGCTAGGTGGTAGGTGGAAGTGGTAGGTGGGAGGCCAGGCAATCAGGCGGCGGAATTGATTAATATGCTATGGCTATGGCCTCGCTCGCACGCTCACTCACCGCGCGCGCGCAGCCCTCCGTTCCGGACATAGGGGTCTCCTAGAAACACGGTGAATAAACACTGTTTTTGACTTCCGTAGAAACACACTGTTCCTGTGTTTAACAACTAGGATGACGAATTGGGATGGCCCTTAGGGCCTGAGGGCAATGAGGAAGGTGGCAAGCCGGCGGCAGGCGCGGCTGAGGAGACGGCTTCGGAGACGATGACGGGCTGAAGCCCGTCAGCAGAGGAAGGCGGGCAGGCGGGCTTGAGCGAGGGCGAGGACGGCGGCGAGAACGACATGGAACGAGCGGCGAGAGGCGAGGGCGAGTGAGAGGAGGGCTGTGATGGCAGGGGCTGGCGAGGCGAGGCGAGGCTGTAGGGTATGAGTGTTACGAGAGCGAGAGCGACGAGAGCGAGAGCGACGACGGATGACGACTGACGACAGGACGACGGACAGAGACACCCAGGAAAACACCCCGACTCTCGCCCCACGACTTTCTCACATAACTCGACTGAAATCAAACCCAAACACTCCGGCCAGACAACGACGGACGACGATCAGAAGGCGATCTGTCGGCGATCCCGTCTGGAAGGGGAATCGCACCATAACGGAAACGAGGGGCAATCCTGCCGCGCAGGATTCCAAGAGACCTACCGAATAAGACGAAAGGAGTGCGATGTGCCTCAGGGAGAGATACGAAGAGGT
>CM030941.1:2123538-2143538 GCA_018136815.1 Isochrysis galbana | reverse complement strand
CTTCAACCCCGTCGGCGCGCACAAGTCAGGAATGATCGGAGAGGACCCCAAGGGCATTCCCAACAACCTCATGCCGTACATCCAGCAGGTTGCCGTCGGAAAGCGCGACAAGCTGTCCGTATTTGGCTTTGATTATCCTACGCCGGACGGGACGGGTGAGCACAATCTTTAGGAGTGACGAGTTGGCGTCTCTCCTCGCAGTGGTGCTGGCGCACTTGGCTAGCCGCCCGTAAGTCTCAAGGTGTGTCTCCGCGCCTTGTGGCAGGTGTCCGTGACTACATTCACGTTGTTGATCTGGCCAAGGGGCACACGGCGGCGCTGAAAAAGATGGAGTCCACACCCGGATGTGTCACATACAACCTGGGCACAGGCGTCGGTTATTCTGTCCTCGACATGGTCAAGGCCTTCTCGGAGGTGCGTAGCTTGATAGGTGTAGCTTCTTCATGCTGGCGCAACCGATAGACGCATCTGATCTGCGCCCATGAGCACTCCACCTGCTGGTGACTCCTATGGGAAGATTGGGTTTCCCCCACTTGTGGCTTGTGAGGTGTTCACATCTTTCTGCGATGCCTCTGTCCACTCAACGCCGCACAATGTGACACCCTTGCAGGCCTGCGGTAAAGAAATCCCATATGCCCTGACGGATCGGAGACCCGGCGACGTCGCTGCCGTTTATGGAGATGCGTCGCTCGCCCATGCAGAGCTAGGGTGGAAAGCCGAGCTGGGACTCAAGGACATGTGTGCCGACTCGTGGCGATGGATTAGTAAGAATCCGAATGGCTTCAGCTCGTCGGATTGAATTTGCCGGGAGCGGGGTCGAGGTTGGGAAGGGCGTAAAATGTGCGAAGTGCTTCTCCAAAGCATGAGCATTGGGCACCCCTTTTCATGTGCTCTCGTAATTGTCATTGTGAGTCCTGGGAGGCGAGTAGGGAACGGGACTCAGCCTGCATTGCCATCTGCTCCATTGACTCGCTCGCCACTACGACTGGCCTTTAAAAGAGGGCGCCGCTGCGTCGAAGAGTGCTGTGGTGTAAAGATGGAAATTTCAAAAATTGTTCGGTAGGGAAAGCAGCAAGGTGAAGCATCCGCGGGAGCCAATGTTGCGAGGTTGGCGCAACCGACGCGTTCGACGCCGCGCAATCGACACGTTCGACGCCGCGCAACCGACGCGTTCGACGCCACGCAACCGACGCGTTCGACGCCGTGCAACCGACGCGTTCGACGCCGCGCAACCGACGTACGCGTTCGACGCCGCACAACCGACGCGTTCGACGCCACGCAACCGACGCATTCGACGCCCCCACGCCTCGGCCTACTTGAAACTCCTCCGCGGGCTCCTTTTCCCGGACAAACCAAGATCGCCCGCGCCGAGGTCCAGTACGCAATACGAATACGCCGCGGCGGCCCCGAAGCTCGTCCAAGCCTCGAACGACACTATGTAATTCGGCGGCGCTCGGCACACCGCCCTGCTCAATGCCGCTCTCTGCGAATGGGCCGCCGCCGTCGTGTTCGTGTCCTACCACGTGGCCGTCCGTCTGTGTGCTATCGTTGCACCTTCTTAGGGGGGGTCGAGGTCGAGGTAAAAGTAAAAAAAACTGCTAGCTTCAAAGCACACCATCTCCAAAAATGCATCACCGAACCTGTGAGGGGTGGGTCAAGTCTGAAAGTGGGATAAAACGTGTACCCTGCTCTCAAGCGGGGGTAGCGGTATAAGTTATTCCCGATTTGCAGGGGTGCGGGCCAAAAAATCCGAACGTTGAGCGTTTAGCTACGGGCCTACTCGCTACTCGCGCCTAAAGGTACAAAGGGGGGAAGCGCGGGGCGCTCGCAGCGGTAGGAGCGAGCGGAGGGGGGGCAAGGGCGATAGCGCAAGAAGCAGCACTGAGAGTGCGATGCCCCCCCCCGCAGCTCCGCAGCTAAATAGCCATAGAACGATCGAAAGGTTCGCACACCTGAGCAGAGCCCTACTCTAAATCAGCACGGCAGACAAACGCGGCGCCAAGACGGCCGCCAAGCGGGCCTGGGTAGACAACCAAAAAAGCGGAGCATCGATATCAACGACTTAAGACCCACATATTCGATCGGTAAGCACGACGAACTATAGCCCCTAGCGCTGAACTCTGCATACTGGCTGAGCGCCTAGGGATAGAGCACATAGTGCGTAACGATCCGGATAAGCCTCATAAGGAAACGCCTTGGCCTTGGTTGGAGGGTGTGGACGATAGAAACTAAAGCTCAAGCAAGCCAAAGCAGTGAGGGAACGATATAAATAGTGATATAAAGAACGGCACACTAGTAAGACTCAGAGAAAAAATAGTACATGCCGCGTAGCCGCGTACACCCATCGTGAAAACACTGGCAGCAGCCGCCGCCGTGATACCGTGATATCAAAGGCCGAGATAAGGCGCGGACAGCAGGCCTGCCCTAAACCCACCGTCCAAACCGGATTCAATGGTAGCGCACCTGGGCCGGACCCCGGAAACCGAAGTAAAAGGAATGAAGGGGGGAAGGGGAGGAAGTGGAGCGAGGGGATATGAGGGCGATGGTGATGGCGAGGTAGTAGTGCCGGGCAGTTGGTAGGTGTTGAGCCCTGAATCTTCGGATTTTTTTTGTTGTAGCCAGAATCTGTAGACGTCTTTTATGCTCTTGCGTTGAGTGAGAGTGAGAACTGTCGGGCCAACATTGCGGGCTTGGATGCAGCGCGGAGCAAGGTTTCTGCATCCCACCCAGCCCCTTCACGACGTCATTTCGGACGCGCGCTAGGGAAGTACGAGCTCGGGGCGTAGCGATCCTCAACACTTGCCAAGATCGATATCAAGAAATGTAAAATCGTACGCATGCGCATGCTCTCATCTAATTTCGATGACGTTGGACCGACTCACGAGGGCGCCGAAAGAGGCCGAAAGGGGAAACACATGCTGAGACTTTCATCATAAGCAGAGACGACCGATCCGCCCAAGTATAGACGCCGGCTCATAGCTCCCTGCTTTGATCCACGTCGCGTCACTCTCACGAGGGCAACCGTCCGCATGAGCGGCAGGAATGGGCTTGGAATGGCTTCATGTATCGCTGTTCAAGACCATTGATAAAAGAGACGAAAGAGTTAGCGGGTTGGGGACTCAAGGAGTCACAATGTGCTTCAACACCATTGTGCTCCGGTTTGTTAGCTTTGAATCGTGGCCAACGCGGGTGCGTTTGCAAGTGGAACTCATACAAGAAGCTTGAAGGTGGCCGACGGCAAACAACGGGGTAAAGACGAGGCGGGTGCGCACAGCGTGATTATTGTTGCCCCAACATTCTGTTGCTCTCGAGATCATGAGAGGAAGGCCAAGCCGAACGGCGGCACTCTACCGCAATGGAAGCATCCATGACTTTCTCGATCACTTCAAGCTCGTGCGAGATATGCTTCACGTGCCTCTCTATTGCTGCTTCTCCAGGCTCATCAACACATGCATCGCCATTAGTTGCATTAATTTTGACTCGCTGGCTTATCCAAGTGTACGTGTTTTGAAGGAGCGATGGACAAGCGCCCAGATCAAGCTTGACGGGGACACGTCGGTGCCGCGATAGCCTATAAAGATGCTCGTTAACGCAGTTGCCAACGCTGCTGCTATCACTGCTTTCATTGTCGGAGTCATCGCACCCCGCAGGGCTTTTGCTGACAGATAGATGCGACAGCTCGCATGCGCCTGCAGCATGATCTGTGCATATATAAGCGTGTGAACGAACACCTCGTACGTTGCACTTTCGAATACACGGCACGGTCCCCAAGCCGGCAACCAGAATGGTTCCCTCGATGTCACAGTGTGTAATAATTGGAGCGCCAGAAACGATGTAGACCGAATATTGCTGCAGCTGAGACCGAGTTGAGATGGTGAGGTTATGTACAGCGGAGCATCTTGTACCAGCTGTCGCCCTCCGGAACACCATGCCGCGCGCCTGAGTGTAATTGACAGCGAATCCTCCCCACACGAGTGCAGCCTCCGAGCCGCGAGTCTCGAGGATAATTTTGTGGCGCGGGCCTAGGCCTGCGATGGTGACGTCGCGCGTCAAGCGGACGGACTCTGTGTAGCGGCCGGGGCGCACAATGACGACGCGCTCTCCATCCACCAGGCGTGCCGAGTTGATCGCCGCATTGATGCTCGAGAAGTGGTCGGGCACCACGGTGAACCGTCCAGAAGAGAGCAGCAGCTCAGGTGTGAAGTGGCGCGAGACGGCGGTCCACACACGCAGGTAGAAACGCCAGCCGTTTGCGAGCGCGATGGTGTTGAGCAGGTCGTGCGGCATCTGGGGTGCCTCCTCAGGAAGCTGCGAGATCCGAGGAGCCTCCTCCTCCACCATCGCGCACACCCTCGCCCACCCAGCCAGCTAGAGCTCTCTTTGCCTCGTCTCTCTCCCCCTCGCCCTCTCTGCCCCGCAACCCCCACCTCTCTCTCCCCTTCTCTTCCTGCCCTCTTCCCCTTTTTCTTGATGTCCCTTCACCCCTCCCCCCTTCTGATCTCTCTCTCTCTCCCTCTCTCCCCCTCCCTCCCTCTCTCTCTCTCTCTCTCTCCCTCTCCCTCTCCCTCTCTCTCTCTCTGTCTCTCTCTCACACACTCTCTCTCCCTCTCTCTCTCCCTCTCTCTCTCCCTCTCTCTCTCCCTCTCTCTCTCCCTCTTCTTCCGTCGGGACAACCGCCTCTCACTGTCTCCGGCCGCCGTGCGAGGCGAGGAAGCAGGCGTGGGGCGTGAGAGAGGCACGATACCTCGGGGGGAGGGGAGCGATGAATCTTCTAATGAGGCTGCCACTAAGTGGCACTAATGAAATCATTAATGTTATATCCTAGCCAACATTAATGAGGCTGCAACTAGTGCCACTAGCCATGTACCACCCCCCGCATGGCGGACTCGGACTCCGGCCTTCCCTTCCTGTCCTCCCAGACGTGTGTTGACCTCCCTAATCCTAATCCGTCGCTCTGCCCTCTGCCCTCCGTCCAATCCTCCCTCCTCCCCTGCCCCTGCCCCTGTTCATAAAAAGCCTTCTTATATTCTATATCATATTGCTTCTTGGCAAGAACTAGGGCGGTCAAACAGGGTTTCTTATTAGGGGTGAAGAATGACCATCTCAGAATTGAGGAAGTTTGAGGATTTTTTTCGGTAGAAAGTTCCCAATGCCAATGCAGTATTCACTACTTCACTACAATGCTAGGGCTCGCGATTAATAGGGTGTTTTCAAAACTATCCGATTAGTTCGAAATAACATGCCAGTGAGCTAATCGGTTCCCTCGGAAACCTCCTATTAATCGCATGTTAATCGCCCCTTCAAAGTTTTTTCAAAACTCCCTATTAATAGCCCTATTTACTATTAACACCTATTAATGCATTGTGGCGGGAACTTTCGCGGGTTTGCCGTTTGCGCGCGGTAGGGGGGGGGGGGGGGAAGGTGGGAAAAGGAGGCCATCTCGCCATCTCTCTTGTTCTCGTCGGCGGCGCGCGCAATTGGAAACAGGGGGCCGAAGCCGAAGGCTGCCCGAGCGGCCGAGGCCACGGCGGCAGCCGCGTCTGCGCCTCTGTCGGTAGGCACTTCGGGGCAACCCCCCCCCCCTATTAATCGATTAACGCCGGCAGTTTCTCCGAAACTGCCTAGTAGTTCCTTGGCTGGCGCCAAAACCCCAGATTACTTGGGTGAGTACCGATTAATCATTAATTGGTTCTGCCGAGCCCTAGCCTTGCTTCACTACACAATACACGTACCCAACTAGCAACTAGCAACTAGCACTAGCACATATCCGGGGCCCATTAGGACCCAGAGCCCCCCCCCCCCGCCCTTGGCCCCACACACACAACAAAACGTAATCAATTAATGACAAAAGACGCTAAAATCGCAAAAAAACTCAATAAGCAATAAGAAGCTCAACTTCAAGTCTAGACGGGGCGCGGTGCGTGCCCGTTTTTGACGATCATTGACGATCCATCCGGATGGGAGGCCCCACCAGACATCACACATCAAATACACAGTAGAAGCCACCCTGATGGTCACGCCAATCGGGCAGGCCGCTGACGAATTGGGCAGACCCACTGGGTCTGAGGGCAATGACAATGAGGAGGGAGCAATTCCGGCGGCAGGCGCGGCGGGAGGAGACGACATCGGAGACGCTGACGGGCTGAAGCCCGTCAACAGAGGAAGGCGGGCAGGTGGGGAGGCGGGCTTGGCTGAGGGCGAGGACGGCGGCGAAAGCCGAAAGCGACATCGAGCGAGCGGCGAGAGGCGAGAGGCGAGGGCGAGCGAGGGGAGGGCTGTGTTGGCAGGGGCGCAGGCGGGCTGGTGAGGAGCAGAGGCGAGATTGTGTGGAGATGGACTGGCCCTAGGATCCGGGTAAGGCTCCTGAGACTCCATCCTTGGCAACCCACGCGTCCGTAGGCGGCCTATCGACTTGGGTAGCGGGTGAAGATACTTGGGAAGGCTTGGGCACGGGTGCAGTGGTAACGGGGTCCGCGCGGCGGCGAGGGCAAATTTGGCGGTGCCGAGTGCTGAGAACGAGAGATAAAGCAGAGAATTATAACAATAAATGCTGCCGAACGACGAAGAGAAGAGAGAAACCTAATGAGTGTCGATTCGCGAATGCGACACCCCCCTGCTAGGATCGAGCATCCCCCAGACACCAAATGCATAGGATCCACTCGGATGACGAAGCGCCGCCGCCGGAATTGTGCACGAAAAAAGGGGCGCGTTGCCGTATTTATATGTGCGACATGTGTGTGTGTCGTAGCAAATTCTATTGTGGGCATTGGACAATTCTAGCACGACTGCAGTCACAGCCAAGTTGGGGCACCTGCTGCCGCCTCAGCGCACCCCTCGTCCCACGGAACGCCGTGCTCGCGCGCTCAGCGAAGCACGTCCGCGTGTCCGCCCCTCGCCACCTCAGTGCACGTCTTGGGGGGCACGTGGCGCGAGCCGACTGCAGCAGCGGCAGATGGTCACCCGACGCGACGGACGAAGTGCGCCGCCTGGTCTTCCCAGTCGCGAGCGTGGATCGAAGAGCGCTGGGGATGCGCAGCCGCCCGACTCCAGTAGCCACCGGACACTCTCCACGCGCGCGTGCACGCATGCCAGCACGAGCAGGCCGTTCGCGTGAGGAGCTCCCATCCAGAGCGACCACCCCAGCGATGACACCAAACCTTCGCGCACGCACGCCTCGACCAGTGTGCTCCACGTCGCGAGAGGAGAGATCACCGGACGCGACGCGTTCACCGCCAAAAGCGCTATCATCGTGGACATGCAACGTCTAATAGGAGTATAGGAGAGGCGACGTCGGCTCCACGTCGGCGAGCGATGAAGGTACTCGTCCTCGAGAGCGATCCGATTGACTTTGTCATGTTTGTGAGCTTCGATGCCTAAATGCAGCTCGAAAAGCCCCTTTGCCCGCCCGGAGAAAACGGAGGGGATGGCGGCAACGGCGGCGAGGGCAAAAGAGGTGGAGGAGGAGGCGGTGATGGCGAGGGCGAGGGCGCCAGCGGTGATGGCGAGGGCGAGGGCGCCAGCGGTAATGGCGAGGGCGACGGAGGTGGCGACAGGGGTGGAGCTGGCAAGGGTGAGAATGGTGGCGTTGCTGGAGGCGGCGGCGATCGTGGTGGCGGCGGTGACATCACTTGCGGTGGGGGCAAGGGTGGACTGGGCGGTGCCACGACACACTGGGAATACCATTGATTGACGTAATTGCAGTACATGAAACCCCCGCCACAGCACTCCGCAGGCCCAGTGTAGCTATTTCCCCCGGCGCATTGTTCCCAAATCCCTGCGCAAGGCGGCGACGGCGGCGGCGACGGCGGTGCGGGAGGCGGCGGAACTGCCGGGGAACAATACCCGCTAGGACAAGCTGCTTCGCCCGGTCCCACACACACGCTCGGCGAGCTGTCCAGACAGCATCTGTCATAGGCCACAAGTGTCCAGCCTGAGGAGCAAGGCTCCGGCGCAACGCTTGAGACGGAACCTTCACAAAAGTCCGCATCGGACGAGGAGGGCACACAATTGGAGGTGATCTCCAAATAATCAAACCAAGTGAGCGTTGGGATGGTGATGCCCTCTCGCACGAAAGGAATGTTTGGCTCGTCGAGTAGCTCCCACCCGGGATTCCCTGTACGCCCCTTGGGCGGCTGCACGATTCGTATGTACAAGATTCCAGAGGCATCAACATGGAAGGTGTCGCCCGAGGAGGATCGCACTTGCGCCACAGAGTTAACACGCGTGAACGTGTGAGAACAAGATCTGTCCGGCGCCGTGGAGCACCATGGCGCCGCCCGAGCTGTCACGGAGATGCCTACACCGACTGGATAGGCGATCGAGACGAGGAGGATAGACGATTTGAACTGCTGGACGCGCTTGATGACGAGCCGCCGTGGCGCGCCTCCATCGAGGCTGACGTGCCAGCCAAAGCCGCCCGAAGGGCCGGCCACTTCGCCGTTTCGAGTCAATGGAAGAGCTCCCGCATAGCCCCAGTGTTTGATTGTGCCCTCGGCAGGGCACGGCAATTGGTTGTCATTCGAGCAAACGTTGAGCCCTAGAGCCAACTCCTGATTCGCCTTCCATTCCAAGAAGAGAGACCCCACCGCGCGACTGCCGGGTGATCGTCCATGGGGCACGGCGTCGCAGAACCAAAGGGGGCCCTCGGACGAGTAGTCGCATTCTCTTGAATGAGGTGGTGATGGGGGGGACGAGGGGGCGGAGCCGAGGTCGAGTCGCCACCAGCCGTTCGAGTCCACTGTCGAAGATCCAATGATGGTGGGCACGCCTCGTTCGGTGGTGCTGCCATCGGCGTCGTACCAGTTCTGCAACCGCTCCGACACGGAAGAACTCATGCCGTTTCCGTAAGAGCCGCCATAGTCTATGATGTAATTGTCAAAACGAAAGTGCCGACCACAGTCTTCATATGCGATGCCCGACGTAGCCTGCATGAACTCGGGGACATTCCGATCGGAGAAGGTCAACATCTCCCAAACGGACGATTTTGCATTACATCCCACGCTGCCATCGCCACAGCCAGGGGCTGGTGACCGAGATGGCACCGCAGCACCGCATCGACGGAATGTGATGTTCGTCAGGATGTGCTGCTGGCCAGTGTCATACCACTCGAATCCCACCCCATCGAGCTCACGGAGCCTGGAGGCCGCGGTGTTCGCGTTGGTTTCGCACCCGTTGCACGGAAGCAGCAGCGGCTCCCCGGAGCGACATGCGACAAGAGCATTACTGATTTGGAAGACACCCAATACGGAAGCAGAGAGTGCCAAATCGTATGCGGAGTAGCCGATGATCTCGCCACGGCTTCCCCAGTGCAGGATCCCCGTCGACGCTGACAGGAACGTCTTGGTGTTAGTGAAGCGCATGAAGCCCTTCTTGTCGTCATCGCACCGGCAAGGATCTCCGCCGCACCAACCGCTAAGTACAGTGCAAGTATCGCGAGGGTGCACACGGCCAGGGTTGTACACCAGCGGCGAGGAGGCGTCAAAGGGGTCTTGGTGTTGTAGCGACCCGCCGACATAAATCATCCCCGCACGATTCCACCACCACGCCGACGAGTGCGCCGAGTTGCCGTCAAAGGCAAGCACGGGCCGTTGGGAGGGAGAGAGCTGCACAGTGCTGTGCAGCTTGATGGGCCGCTCTAGATTCGGGAAGGCGAAACCGGCCCAGCCTCCCGAAGCCGCATTGTCCACAATGGTGTTGTACGCATTGGTGATGTAGAAGCCGCTAGCGGCCACGTCGGCGGGTAGCAGTAAAGAGGCGGTGTCCTCCGTCACCGGATCGATGGTTTGACCACCATTGGAGCGAGCAGGAGAACCCATGAAGTGGACATGCGCCGCAAGGTTCGCCGATAAAGTGTTCTGTTCTTCCACGCCATCCTCTAGGTAGAAGCAATGGCCAATGGCATCGTAGGCGACAGTGTCATGGATTGTCGCTCGGTTTGTGCCGTGGATCGAAACGCATCTATAGTACGACTCGTGTATCGAGCAGCCGCGGATGTACGAGTGCTGGCCTGCATCGCCAAGGACATGAAGATGCAGCGGGTACCTGCCCAAAACGTTCGTCTGACCGACCCGTCGTAGCTCAACAGATGCCACCCGCATCTTAGCAGCGCTACCATAGGCAATGACATGGGCACCGTAGCCCGTCAAGAAAGAGTTTGCACATGGCATCGTGCTGCCCCCCAACCGCGGCGCTGGATCCGTGCACGAAATTGTCGTATCTGTGGGCCTAGAATCCGCTTCAGAGCCTTGCACCACAATGGTGCGCGTCAAATAGGCCACTTCGCCTTGATAGTCTGGAGTAGCTGCATGCGGAGCCGAGAGCTCCGACGAGAAAGAGAGCGTTTGACCGTCACCCGAAAGTGAGTCCAGAATCAGCACTTCATTGCGGTGCCAGTCGCGCGAGTCTTTGAGTGCGGTGCTAACCACAAGCACCTCTCCGCCTGTCGGCCAGTCAACCGCGTCCTGCAGCGTGACAGATGAGTCTCCCGCCAATGCTGGAGCTGCTAGGCGAGTCCACGAGCGCGCCAGTGGCACGCCATGGAGATCTAGGGTGCCAGTGACGGCAATCCCTTTGTACGAAAAGGACCTGGCGGCATTGATTGCCGGAGTAGCACCGCGAGAGCCGTGCAGAGTGATCTCGAGGCGCGGCCAGTCGATGGGGCAGTCTTGAGATCCGGCGATCAAGCTGCCATGCACCAGGATGCCGGTGGCATTGAAGAGGAGCGGAGGGTCTCCGCTCGATCCCGAGCGCCCAAGAATCAGACGAGACGTCTCCGGTATCGTGAGCTGCCCCAGAACAAAGCCCAACGAGGAGCGCAGCACGATAGACTTCCCGAGTGGGAGCGTGAGGCTCTGCCCAGCCGTGGGGAGGGTGCCGCTCGGCCAAGTGGCGGTGTTCTGCCAGTCGTCGAGCCCGTCCGCATCATGCGGGCATGTCGAGAGCACCAGCTCGAGAACGCACACCACGGCGGTCCACACGAGCAGCCCGGCCTTCCGCATCCCCAACCCCCTCTTATTCCTCCCTCCCCCGCGTGCGCGCGTTTCTCCCTCCCTCCCTCCCTCCCTCTCTCTCTCTCCCTCCCTCCCTCTCTCTCTCTCTCTCTCTCTCTCTCTCTCCCTCTCCCTCGATCTCTCTCCCTCTCCCTCTCTCTCTGTCCCTCTCTCTCTCTCTCTCCCTCTCCCTCGATCTCTCTCCCTCTCCCTCTCTCTCTGTCCCTCTCTCTCTCTCTCTCCCTCTCCCTCGATCTCTCCCCCCCCCCCCCCGCTCTCTCTCTCCCCCTCTCCCCCCGTCGGAAGCGACCGTCGTCGTCCGGCGGTACGAGGAGCTCGGCAGTTCAACTTATAAACTCTCATATGTGACGCTCGCTCGTCTCCGCGATTCCGTCTTCCCATCAAGAAAGGTACTACTTAGAAAGTAAGTACGCGCGAGGCCCCCCCCCCCCGCCCCCCCCCCCCCCCCCCCCCACCAAGCAGGCATGCCGTTCCTTGTGTTGCCGAGGTCCCATTTTTGTCCCCTCCCCAAAGCCAAATGCAGCAGCCTGTGTTTGCCATGTTTGTGTTTGGAGGTTTGATGCAGCAGCCAAAGGCCTATTTCTTACGATTTACGGCCTCACTAATTTTGCGCACTCCAGCATTCGTTTTTCGTAGTAACGGCAGGTCGTGTTGAGACTATCGCAGGAGGGCTCAACCGGATATTGGTGCCCAACATCGGGTAGATTGTAGGATGAAGTTGTCAAGGCGCAAGGCGTCAAGGCATTCGACATGAACTCTATCTAAACTCATTCTTGATACTACATGCCCTCCCTCACTCGCTCCGTTCCAAAACTCAGGATCCATGGAAATGTCTCTTAGAGGGGGTTACAATTACAAAATGAAATTGAAATTCGAGTGATCGAGACAAGAAGGTGCAACTCGAGGTTCCCTTTCTTCATCACACCCCTCTTACATAGCTTTCATTGACCCCTAACTTGGACAATACTCCAGGGGCTGACCACATGGCCGCGCTCGGGTTGAAGAATTATGCAACCAAGAACGTCAATTGGAAGACCGTCAAATATTTTCGTACACACATATACTAAAATGACTCCTCACGAAGAAGTCATACGTAGAGTATTTGTATTTGGCGCTTTGCATCTCTAACTATAAGCTAGCGCTCTTATCTCTTATTGTCCAGAGGTTAATTCTACGAGAGAATATATTATAAAATTATAATGGGGGGGCGCTGCAGTTTTTGACCGTCCCCTCAAGCCCATAAAAATCCCGGGGCGCTCACCTGCCGCCACGAAAAATTCCCGAGGAAAATGGTTGGATTTAGGTCGCGTTCCGTCGAAAGTCGAAAGTGAAAGTGAACCATGACCATGATTTTTATTATATACTACGTAGTAGTAGTAACCATGAACATTTTTTTTACACCCCGTAAGCTTTACTTATTTATTTCCCCCCCCAGTCTCATCTACCCAGAGACCCAGAGAGGGAATGCGGACACGCGACACGGGCCATGCGTGTGCCGCACATTCTCATTCTCCATGCCAGCTTCGCACACACACCCTCACAATCATCCCACTCTCACCCATGACTCATGATGCACACGCATGGACACCTCTCTCCTTCGGTAAAGAAACGCCGACAAATTTTGGCCTGAACAGCTTCCCACCCTTTCCTTATGGACGTGCGACAGCCTATGGTTGCCACCACCACCACCCCACTCGCATAATATGCAGAATCCTTGCCGTGGCAGTTGAGCCCAACCTCTTCTCTTGCATATGGGACCCCGCTGCGCATCTTTCCTTCTCACATCTATAGGATAGATCTCTGAGTTCACTTCAGCGGTATGTTCCGATTCTCACGGCGACACACCCTGTCTAGTGAGCTCTGCGTTCCGTCGCTTGATGGCATGGCCATCGACCCCCCAGACCTCAAGCACATCGCACACGAATTCACCCACTCGAAGCTCCTCACTTGGAGTCGTGGTGCCACGTTTGTCAGTCGCAGCAGAATGGTCCGTTCCTCCTCGACCTGTGATATGATAGTCAGGTGGCGGCGGCACTTTCTCACACAGGGGGGGGTTGTTGAAGGTCGCAGAAGGTCCGGATGAACCATGCAGAAGCTCAGAGTCGATCCACAATCCAAAGTGACCGCCAGATCCCATAGCAAGATAGCTACGATTGAGGTGCGCATGGAGTGCAAGGTTAGCAGTGTTGGATCAAGCTCAGCTGACATAGGCCCGGAATGCAGCGGGCCAGTTTAGGGCTCTTGGAGCAAGGCTGATGCTGAGCGATTGGATCTGCATGATGCGTGATGTTTTGGGAAAGAGAGGTTGCGTGGGCTATCAGGCACTTACTCTTTGCTGGACAACAGAAAGTAGTTGTTTTCCCCACTCCAACGATGACAGTGGACAAGATGGTCTGGAGGTTCATCGCCACTCTGCGCGCTAGGAAGGGGCGGGAGACCCTTGATCGGCTCCAACTGCCACAAGAAGGACTCTCCCGAGCCGTAAAAGTGACGTTTGTCGGGCCCTGTTTCTGATGGGAGCTTGAGCTCCGAGGCGAATCCTCCAAAAACGGCACCCGTTTGGTCACGCAGTGCGAGTATGCACGCGCCCGAACCCGAGCAGCGCAGGTACAGCGTGTTGATTGAGATGCCGTGAAGATGTGTAGAGTAGAGCAGGCGCCAGTCGGAGAGCGAGTAGCGAGAGGGGACAGCCTGTGCGAGCTGCTCGACGGCGCAGGGTGGCATGACAAGTGAGGAGGCCGGTTGATCGAGCGTGCTCATCAGTCGCGGGATGTGCTGCCGGGCGTCACCGAGCACAGGTGCACTGTTGCTGCAGGAGGTCCCCTCGGATGAGGGGAAGGGGACGAGCACGCCCGCTGGCTGCGCAGCTGGCTGGGCTGCAGCAAGTGCCTCGACGACCCACGGCGCTAGTGCGGGCCCGTCACGCTGCGACTGTTTCTTCTTCCGCTCCACCTTGCCCATCGTCCCGTCGCTCTCCGCCTCCCGCTTGTGCGCCGTCAGCCGCTCGCGCAGCGGCGCGCGGCGCATGGGGGGGGGGGGGGGGGGAGCTGGGGAAGAGGAAGAGGAAGAGAGAGGGGGCGATGAGAGGGCGCCGAGAGATGGATGAGAACGCGAGATCATATGTAAACATCCATAATTATATTTGATGAGCTCTCAGAGTTGTGAGGCGTGAGAAGCTTTAGTCCGTCTCGTCTCTCCGGTCTGGTGTCACGTTTTCCTCGCCTTCTATTTCTTGTATCGGAGGGAGCGACGTGGACGGGAGGGACCGGAAGCGAAGCGAGGCGAGGAGACCAAAGAGAGAGAGAGGGGAGGAGAGGAGGAGAGAGAGAGCAAGGAGGCTGTTCAAACCCCTCGCCGAGACGCCTTCCGCGTCCCACGTCGAGCCGCCGGTCGGTGACACTGGCTGCTGCAGGGGACAAACAACAAACAACCCTACCCACGACCGGAGGGGCGGCGTGTTTACCGCCCAGAGGGAGTCCCGTGCGTAGCACCCTTTTTCTTTTTGCTTCTTTTTCTTTAGGGTGCATAAACGCCTCCGTCTGCTGCTCGCAGCCCTTGTTTCACGTTTCACGTTATACGTGGGTGCCGCTCCTTCAGGGTATCTGGGGCGACGCGAATCTTAGGCTAACCCTGTGCTTGAGGTTGCTTTTATTGGTTAGGGCTAAGGTTGAACGCCACTGCGCTGAGAGCTCCTTGGAGCCTCGGGCCGCGTGGGCACGCGAACGTTTTATTTTTACATCATCTATGAATCAAGTGTGATTAGAAACAATAATGTTATTGATTTCCCCGGCACATGGCCGCTATAAGGCGCGCCGTTGAGCGCAAGGCGCGGTGCAGGCTGAGCATCCCGTCGTCTTCCTCTTCTTCAGTCTTCAGAACGCTCTGCGTACTGCGTACTTTCAGAACTTTCAGAACGAGCTACGATAACGTATAACGTCTTTCATCTTCTTCGTCTTCTTTTCTTCCTCCGAGGTCCAAGACCGTCCCTTCGGGTCCTTTCCTGCGCTCTCCGTAGGCTCTAGCCTTTGTGCCTCAAGGATAGCTTGGGTTGAAGAATCTGGTGACGGATCGAGCATGGCCACTGGCTCGATATGCGAGGAGACGGAAGGGACACGATCGGCGGTAGGCGCGGCGGGCGGCGGGAATGGCGGAGAGTGATGAAATGGCGGGCCGGACCACCTCCTCAGCAGAGGAAGGCAGTAGGACGGGCTTGGGCGAGCGCGAGCGCGAGGACGGAGCGGACATGGCTGGGCGATTGGCGGTGGATAGGCTAGGCTGAAGGTCGTTTGCCTTCATTTGGTACCCATGAGGGCGCTCCTGCCGAGCGAGTCCACCGCGGCAAGGGGGGCGTACATCTCATGCGAACCTGCGCGATTGGTCTCCCCGCTGGCGGGCACACCAAGCGGTCCTCGGCCGGAGACGACTCACGAGGGAGATGCCGCCCTGACGAATTGGGATGGCCCTTAGGGCCTGAGGGCAATGAGGAAGGGGCAAAGCCGGCGGCAGGCGCGGCGAGGGAGACGACTTCGGAGGTGCTGACGGGCTGAAGCCCGTCAGCAGAGGAAGGCGGGCAGGCGGGCTTGAGCGAGGGCGAGGACGACGGCGAAAGCGACATTGAGCGAGCGGCGAGGGGCGAGGGTGAGTGTGAGGAGGGCTGTGGTGGCAGGGGCTGGCGAGGCGAGGAGGGATTGTAGGGTCTGAGTGTTACGAGAGCGAGAGCGACGAGAGCGAGAGCGACGACGGATGACGACTGACGACAGGACGACGGACAGAGACACCCAGGAAAACACCCCGACTCTCGCCCCACGACTTTCTCACTTAACTCGACTGAAATCAAACCCAAACACTCCGGCCAGACGACAACGGACGACGATCAGAAGGCGATCTGTCGGCGATCCCGTCTGGAAGGGGAATCGCACCATAACGGAAACGAGGGGCAATCCTGCCGCACAGGATTCCAAAAGACTTACCGAATAAGACGAGAGAGATGCGGTGTGCCTAAGGGGGAGATGCGATGAGATTGCAAATTAAATCTGATTGCAATCACTGAAGTAGATAGAGAAACGTGGAGAAGATAGCGAATTAAACCTATTTGCGAGGCGCCTAGGAGGAAGAAGGGTGGGGAAACTTCCCTTCTCTTTCGAGAGAAAGAGAGAGAACGCTCCACAACCCAAGACCCTATGCGTCCAAGCGAAGCTTTTTGACCGAGAACGAGAACGAGAGAATTATAACGATAAATGCCGAACGACGAAGAGAAGAGAGAAGCCTAACGAGTGTCGATTCGCGAATGCGACACCCCCCTGCTAGGATCGAGCGTCCCGCGAGGAAAGAAGAGAACCTAACGGACATCGGAGAGCTCCGAACAAGCCACGAGAAAGGCAGAAGAGCAATCCTGAACGAGACCGAATGAGCCAAGAGCGAAGAGCGAATAAATCCGAAGAGCGAACGAAACAATAAATCTGAAGAGCGAATGAAACAATAAATCTGAAGAGCGAATGAAACAATAAATCCGAATGGAGGGAGAGCCGCGCACCCAACGCCGAACCAAGACGGAAGACGTGATGAGCGACGCACCGAGAAGTTACGAATTACGAACAACGAACAATCGAGGACCGATGAGAACGCGGAACGACAAGAATCGAGAATCGAGAGCGAGAAACGAAGAACGCGGAACGACGAGAATCGAGAATCGAAGAACGAGAAACGAAGAACGCGGAACGACGAGAATCGAGAATCGAGAATCGAAGAACGAACGACGAACGACGAACGACGAACTATAAGAATAGTGCGCGACGATCGAAGAGACAGGGGGTACCACACCCGTCCGGACGATAAGGTGTAGAATCGGCGGCCGGCGCGGCAGACCGCAGGACTCAACGCTGCAACCCATCCTCTTCTCTCTTTTACGAGAGTTTTACCTGGATGTTTGGGCGGTGTGGCGGCACCCAAGTTACAACGCGGCGTCCCCTGTGCTCCAAGATATCAAAAGTCGAACAGCCAACGGCGAAAGGCGGCGAGATAGTACGATAGACGAGTACGTCACGCGCGAGCTACACGACGAGGTACGGGGGTCTCCTGACAGAGCGCAGCGAAAGGGGAGGGAGATCCATCCTCCGTGGTCGAAAGGGGGGGCGAGCCATACCTCTCTTCTCGCGGGGGGAACTATTCGGCGGCCGCGGGGGGAAAATTCGGCGACCGCGGGGGGAACTGGAAAAGAATTCCCGTACGTTCCCGTACCCCGATCAAACGTAAACGACGGCGTTGAGAGATATCTGAGGGGGCGTGACAGTCGCGACCGTCAGAAGAACGCAGAGGGTGTATCGAGGAGAGAGACGAGGGTGCGATCCGATGGCGACAAGCGTGCGAGAGCCTCGGAGCGACAGCGAACGAAGGTAGGCGAGGCAAGGGCATCGTGCGCAAATGCGTGGGAGCCAAACCACGGGGAACCGCGCGACGATCCCGACGAGTACCACCACTGCCCGAGGACGAAGACCGCGTGCTGCGGCCGCATCATTGGACCTGCAGGGTTGGCAACAGACGGGCGGGCTGAGACGGGCAACTGGGAGACATGAGCAATGGGGCCACTGTGCGAGGACGGTGCGAGACGAGGCGAGCGGCGCGGGGCCTGATGATCCGAGCCGGTGGTCTCGGATCCCACGGGAGCCTCGATCGCGTGCGACGTCGGCGGGGCTGAGACGGTCTGAAATTGTGATTCTGCAGCCCGCTTTCTCATCTGAGGCTTACGAAGAGGCGGGAAGGGGTGAGCATCATCATAGGCGGTGACGAGCGACTCGCAGCGGCGAAGCAGTTCGGCTAGCGGCTCCCATGTGGCCGCAGCTTTCGCGTAGCCACGCCATTTGACGAGATACTGCCTTGAATCGCCTCGACCCTTGCGGTCAAGGAGGGAATCAACCAGATACTCATCTCTTTGGACGGGGTCTTCATCTGTGAGGGTATAGTAGGGACGGAGGTTAGTCACATGCACTTCCCCGGAGAGGAGGCGATTTTCTTGGTCGCGTAGTCGGTAGCGGCCAGCGCCAAGCGCCTCGGCAATGCGGTATGGTCCGCTGTAGTGGTAGAGGAGCTTGTTACGGTGTCCTGGAATTTTGCGAACCACCCTATCACCTGGAGCAAATTGGATAGGGGGAGAGTGAGTGCGTAGTGTGTCAGCGAGTGCGTCGGCTTGAGATTCTAAAGTTGCATCATAAGCCGCGGCCCACGCCGCCTTTAAACGACAATGCATTTTCCAAGCGTACGAGCGAATTTCCTGAGGTAACTCGGGAGGTGGGCCAGTGTCGGGTGGATCAGAAAGCTGTGCAGGCAGGCGAAGCTCACGGCCATAGAGCAAGGCAGCAGGCGACATGCGGGTAATGCGATTGGCTGAAGCGCGCATGCTCATTAGAAAGAACGGGAGATGATCGACCCAATGACCGCCGCCTTCATCAGTAGCGCGAGCCATGTTGATCAATGTTTGCTGAGCTCGTTCGACCAGGCCCACGCTCTCGTGATGATGAGGTGTGCTCGGCCGCAAGTCGGTGCCGGTGCGCTCGAGGATGATCGAGGTGAGTTGACTAGCGAGATTGCTGCCGGAGTCCGAGCGAAGTTGCCTTGGTACTCCGTGCCGAGAAACGACGTACGACATGAAGGCGTGAAGAGCGTCGGCACTCGAGGGGTCGCCGTTGTGAGGGGCCGCCTCGATCCAACGAGTGAGCGAGTCTACGAAGACGAGGAGCTTGTCGAAGCCTCGAGAGCCCTTGATGAAGTCGTGCGTGGGAGCCATCGAGACGACGTCGCAGAAGACGATGTCGAACGGATAGGCGCCGACCTGCGGTCCCTTTGGGTCTGCGAGGTGGCGGAAGGGAGGCTTAGCTAAGGTGCACTCGTGACATTGGCGAACGTGCTCACAGACGTCTGCGTTCATCCCAGGCCAAAAATATCGGTCTCGTAGAAGGCGCGCCATTCGGTTGTCGCCGAGGTGGCACAGGTGGTCGTGAAAGGCTTCGAGGTAGGCGCGGCGCATCGTCTTCGGCACGTAGAGGCAAAGCTTCTCGCCGTCTCTCGTCGGCACTCGTCGGTAGAGTAGTCAAGATCGCAACAGGCATCGAGAAGATTCGCGGCTAAGCCAACGCAAGCGACGATGGTCGAGGTCGGGGTTATGAGGAGCGGAAGAGAGAAAGCGGATGAGGTCGTAGCAGTCGGGGTCCTCGGCCTGTGCCTCCTTGAGCGCCTCGGCGTTGGGTGTACCGACGTCGAGGTAGGAGAGGTTGATAGAATCCCTGGTCGTAGAGGACAACCTGGACGATCGTTCGTCGGCTTGCAGACTGGAGGCCGTGGTGGTACGAGAACGAGAGGCGGCGACGGCTGGTGGCTGACCATCCGATGCCGTGGTGGAGCGAGAGTTAGGGACGACGGCGGCTAGTAGCTGCCCACCCCCCTGGTTAGGAGCGGACGTCTCCGACGTCTCGTCGTCTGCCGCCACCAAGCGCGACACTCCATCAGCGTCTTTGTGGTTCGCGCCAGGTTTGTGCTCGACGGTAAAGCGGTACTCGGACAACTTGAGCGCCCATCGCATCAAGCGCGACGCCGGCCCACCCTGGACGGTGTCCTTCATGGTGTGCAACCAACGGAGCGCTTGGTGATCGATGACGAGGCGAAAGTGCCGGCCCCAAAGGTACGGTCGCCAAGTGCGAATGCTTTCCAGGGCGGCGAGAAGCTCCACCTCGGTGGTGGTCCAGTGACGCTCCGCGGCGGTAAGGCGGCGACCGTAATACGCGACTACATGCTCATGCCCATGATCGTCAACTTGCGACAGAATGCCACCGATACCCAGGGTGCTGGCCGCGTCCGTTTTGACGATGAACTCCTTGTCGTGACGAGGTGCAGCTAACACTGGTGCGGACGTGATGAGGTCGATGAGGCGGCGGATCGCTGTCTGACACTCAGGTGACTGAGAGACGGTAGCCACATCGACGCCCGTACGAGTCAGGTCGG
>CM030941.1:2041348-2123438 GCA_018136815.1 Isochrysis galbana | reverse complement strand
CGCTGGCCGAGAGGGCACCCGATGATGGGGATGGGAGTAGGGGGAGGTTGCTCTCGGCCTCCGAGTCCGACGAGACGATGGCGCGGAGGCTTGAGCCGCAGAGCGCGAGGCGCACGTGGCACGTGGGGTTGGGGTTGGGGGTTGGCGGTTGGGGATCAAGCTCATGATGAAGTCGCGTTCCGTCGAAAGAGGACCAGGTGGTAGTTTTTGTTTCCTTCGAATGTTATGATACCGTTAATATGGAATTGGAATTGGAGACGGCGGCGAGCTGAACATGCCATGTGCGCGTCGACGTCTCTGGTGGCGGTCTGGGTGGTTCGGGCCAGAGGGGTGGTGTGTCGTCGAGGCCAGTCGGGTGGTACTCTCTGCCCGCAGTCTATTCCGGGATTCGCCAATTTGTGCGAGGCATGAAACATGAGACCTTTGTGGATCACTATGAGGAGTATGTGAGTCAGACACGTGCTGAGCTCGCAGCCCAACGCCCCACTGCCCATGCATTCACTGTCGGTGCATCATCCAAGCCCAAGACAGCGGGGAAGCCCAACCGTGGCTCTGAACGCCCCAAGACGGACCCCATTTGCCTCCGTTGTCTTGGCCCGCATAAACGGCCGGCATGCAAACGGCCCATGGCCACTTGCCCAGCGTGCGGCGCGGAGCGCGGACCACCACGCTGAACTTTGTCCTCGCCAATCTGCATCCTCTACAACCCGCTCCAAGCTTAGCAAGCGCGCCCTCGAACTCCTCAACCGTGACGTTGCTCGCGGCGCTCTATGTCTACATTCATCATGGACTTCATCTCAGTTCACCTCAAGCTTCCGGACTCCTCTGATGCTCAATCTCGATGTATTCTCAGATACCCCAAAGGCGGAGGGTGGGGTTAGCCTTGCATATGTTTTCGTCTTTCGGGCGTCCATGTGGCACGGTGTATCCGTTATGTTGTCGTCCCTTTCCGAGGGTCTCGTGTGGATTGTGCTTTGTGTAGGCTCTCTCTCAAGGTGGTGTTTGTTGTGATGGGCCTCATGGGCTTGTGACGCTTGCGACGTTCGCGCGCCCGAGGCTCGCTTGTCCGTTTGGCATTCGTAGGCATTGGGGAGCAACCCTCCTGGTCTGCCCCCCTTTGTGCTCCTATGCCCCTTGCTGGGGGGACCTGTCTGCTCTTTGTCCAACTCTTTGCTTTGATGCGGCATCTCCCCATTGGGGTTCTGCTGTAGATGGTGCCGGGCCGGCCCCTCGCGCCGGAGCGCGAGGGCGGTACCGCGGTTGTGTAGGGTCCCAGCCCGGAGGCCTTCCCTTTGGAAGCGTCCCACTGGTGTGGTGTGGCTGGAGTGGCTGTGTGTTGTGTTGGAGGTGTGCTGCATGCTGGCTGCTGCCAGCATGGCAGCCTTGTTCGTGGCGTTCGCGGTGGTTCGCGGGTGTGGCAGGCTGGCTCCTGTGCCCACCTGGCTGGGAGGGTCGTCCTGTCGCGGTCGCTTCGGCGACAGCGGCGTGTCACTCAAGCCTTCGTCCATCTCGGCGAGGGCAGCGGCAGCGAGGGAGGGCGGCGGCGCGCGCTCCATGACCCTATCAGTTTACTGATAGTTGTGGGAGAGTCTGGATGAGTGTGTTGACTGCTCAGCACACAGCACATGCCAAAAGGAATGGCATGAGGTTGGCTGTCAGGCCCCCCCGAAGGGGCGTTCGTGCCTGAGGGGAGGGGCGCGAGCGCGAGGCCCCCCCCCCATGACCCCTACTCTAAGAGTAGGTTGAGTCCTGGCAAGCCATAAGGCATGCCAGGAGAATAGGTGGTTCCTCCCCCATTGCAGGGGAGGAGTGGAGAGAGGGGGGGGGCTCGTAACTGTAGTGTATACTTAGTAGTAGTTGTTTGCCCGTCCTGTACAAGTTCAAAAAAAGTGGCATTGCCCGCTGAAGTCCGAGATCTACCCCGTCTTCAGGAGATGTGGGTCTACCAAGCGCCGCGTTAGCCGACGGTGCGCCTCGCGACAGAGTAGCTACAGGCCCTTCAGAAACGCGCGACTCGACAACACAAATCTCAAAACCATGGGCCGCTTAGCACAAAATACTGCGCTGACCAAACATTTAAGGTGCGAGGGCACATGCAACTCTTTGTCATAACGCTAGTGACGCCTTGCTCATCAACATTGTGAACCTAGGCCAATTAATTTAGCCTCACCTTGCAACAAGGAGGACTCCAAGAAGAATTCGCCCACACGAAGAACTCGCCGCAAATCGGGTCGCCGCACGAAGGCAAGGCTCGTAGTTGTAGCCCAATCAATGTTGTCAGGCGCCACAGATATATCATGTAGTAATCGGCTTCGTGATATCTTGATCCACCTTATAAGAAGGTGCTAGAAGAACTGGCGTGCGACCCATGCGCAACTGAATCACCCCATGATAGCCCGTGCGCGGCACCCCAGCCTTGAGGTCCTCCATGATGCCGAGCTCGTGACTAATGGTTTTAAGCTCCTTGGCTGAGCTGTACATCACACGCACTGGAGCTCCATCGGCATCGGCGCTATGTCCTAGCGCCAAGGCCTCATTCAGCAACACAACGCGGGCCATCTTGAGGAGGGCATGGAAGTTGGCCTCATACTTCTCTTTGAGCAAGGGCGTGAGGTCTCGGCCGATCCACGAGACGCCGCCTGAGGGATCAAACTGAATCGGCGCAAGGTATTTTGTGTAGAATTGTGACATGGAGGTCCCCTTCTGTCCAAAGGTACGTGATCGCGACACCTCGGGCCGTATCGATGAGCGGCCCCGGCGTTGTGGCGGCTCTCTCATCCAGTCGTCCCAAAATCCCTTCTCCTCGGGCCATTTAGGTCCGAGCTCTTCCCACAGTCGGCGCGAGAGCAGCCAGCCCAGGCCGGGAAAGAAGTCGGACCGGTACACGGCCGACGGGTCCGACGCGTATCGTAGCTGCCCATTGTCGTTGAATGCGGAGATGGTAAGTAGGGACGGATCCTGGTACAACAAAGGCGCTGCAAGTGCACGGGTAGACACTGATTGTGAGGGGTCGGTCAAGCCTGGTGCAGTTGGTGGCTAGAAGTCGGTCGAATGAAGATATGCACGTGGGTGCGACGCTTGGCGTTGGGCGTTGCACACCCGTAGCATTGAAATAATCGAAAAAGTCGGGCGCCACCTCGAGGTCCTCCTCAAGGATGATGACTCCCTCATAGTGTTGCGGCGCTGCAAAGAGCGTTCGCAGCGCCCAGCCGTAGTGCACGGAGAGATAGGCGTACCCTGGCGCCTTGCGCAAAAAAGTTGGCGCGCCCCTCAGATCCAGGTTGCGACGCGGGTGCACGAGCGACCGAGCACCGTGCCGCAGCGCCACCTGCGTCACGCCCTCGTCGGCCCCATCCTGGGAGACAAAGACTGGGAAGGCGTTGCCACCGGGATGGTGGGAGAAGATGCTCGTGAGCGCGCGCTCGAGGTACTCCGGCCGGTTGTACGCAATCACAACAACCGCAATCTGCTCCGGGCAAAGTCGCCCCGCCGAGGCTCCGCTCAGAAAGCCAGCAGTCTGTAGCGAAGCTGCGCCTTCCCCTGGTGGTTGATTCGTTACAAGCTGGTCGAGCCTGTCGCGTACGACGCGCGGGGAGCGGCCTCCCCGTGCGCGGATCGCGTGCAGACGCTCCAGTGTCTCCGCCTGCTGCGTGAGCGAAGCCTGAAGCTCCTCCATCGCCGCCATGATCTCTCTGTCCTTCTGCTCGGTGATCTGCGCCAGCCGGCGGTCGCACCAGCTCGACGAGAAGAGTGAGCCGTTCAAGCCAAGCAACAGGAAGAGCGCCACGCTGCCCAGCGCGAGCAGCAGCCACGACGACCCCGGTCGAATCGGCGGTCGACGCATTCCGGCGCCGCCGCCGCTGCAGGGTGGAGGGGGAAGGCGGAGAGAAGGGAAGGATGCGGGGAGCGCAACCGGGGCACCGCTGCTCACTTGTTGGTCGAGCTCTCTTCCTTCTCCCCTTGTCCTAGGCAGTGTCAGTGGAGGGTGAAAACGCATATCTTGACGTAAATAATGAAGGATACCGATAAAAATTGTAGTCTTGTAAGAGGTTTTGTTAGCTAGCATTCCTAGCCACATACACCGGACGAGCCATGCGCCAACCGCGCACACCCCCATCGCGGGGTAAGGGCTCCGTTGCCGATGAGGCACGGTCCCTCAGCACTAGGATTAAACTAGGACAACAAGAAAACTCTGACACTCCCCCATCGCCAAAGAGGCGAATCCCTATTTCCCATCCGACGTCATTCCCAATGAAAGATACAAGGATACGCCAAGGCTGAATCGAGCTCAAGCGAGATGACGCATAGGCCGACGAGGGATTCTCATTAGGCCGATGATGATGGCGTAATGGCTCCACTACGGCAAAGACCTGCAAACCTTAAGAGTGTTTGGAGTTTGGAGGTTGACCGGTGGCCGGTGGCCGGTGGCCGGTGGGACATGCAAGGGCAAGGGCGCGACAAGTCGGACTAGGAGATTCAATCAGCAACCATTGGAAAGCAACCATTGGAAGAGATTGAAACAAACGACCGTAGAGCTTGAACTTGAAAGAATGATCCGAGCGACTTGTTGCGGAACGAAATGAACTTCCCTTTCTCTAGAGCCTTAGCCTTAGTTAGTCTTAGTCATCATGTCTCATGTCGGCAATTTGATTATTGATTGTTGATTGTTTGTTGGTCGATAGCCACGAAGGTGTAGAGATAGATGAGATCGAGAAATTGCTTGCGGCTTGCGGCCAAACCAAAGCCAATTTTCGTATTGACGTGTGCGAGCCGTGACACCAGGTTTTTGATCGAGGCGATGGTTGCTGAGTTGTCGCAATCAATGGATAGCAACCGGTAGAGAGTAATCTGCTTCGAGAAAGAAACTCTCTCTCTAGAAAAAATTCTTGAAGGTTGAAGGGTTGAAGGCGTCCGCTAAGCTACTGTTTACTCACTCCCTCCCGTGGCCCACGCAGCGCGCCCGGCATCGGTTCGAAGTTGGGCTCTCTGGGCCTCCCTCGGCGACGGCTCAACGTTCAATGGGCTCGGCGGGTGGGTGATTTCGACGAGGGTTCGGCGCGCGGCCTGCCCGATTGGCGTGACCATCCGGGTGGGATATGCGTATATGGTATCTGGTGGGGTCCGCCATCCGGATGGATCGTCGAAAACGGCCACGCAGCGCGCCCGGCATCGGTTCGAAGTTGGGCTTTTTGAGCTTTTGCGATTTTAGCGTCTTTTGTCAGTTTTTGATTACGTTTTGTTGTGGGGGCCCAAGGGGGGGTCCGGGTCCTAATGGGCCCCGGATATGTGCTAGTTGGGTGTATTGGGAACTTTCTCCCGAAAAAAATCCTTAAATTTCCTCAATTCTGAGATGGTCATTTTTTCACCCCTTATAAAAAAAACTGTTTGACCGCCCTAGGGGGAGGGGTGGGGCAGGCCTCTTGCTTATTTGGTTCTTGGTGTCCAAGGGCTGTGTTCGCCCTCGTGTGGGTGTGGGGGCCCGGCCTTTCGGCCTCCCCCAAGCAATGGATTGTACGGTTGGGGGCGCTATGTCTCCAGCGCCCGATTTTTACCCCTGATCGCTCTGTTTGGTGATCCCCCTAGTAGTGCACAGGGGGAGCCGCCTGATGGCGGGGGTGGAAGGGCCTGGGGTGTGGGGGTGTAGAAAGTATGCTACGTGTAAGTAGTGGTTTCACGCGCCGCTAGTGCGGTAAGAATGTTATGGTTATGAAGTTTAGCCTGTAGCCTGAATCTTCAGATGTTTTTATGAATTATGAAGTTTACAAGGGCAAAGTGCGTGAGTGATGAGTGACCCGGGCTTGGGCTCCAGGCTATCATGTTAAAAAATGAATTTTTGAAAATACGGCCATTATCGCGAATCCCTCTCTACTTTTCCGCCGAGAATCGAGAATCTTGAGCGTTGATGGTGGGTGATGAGTGATGCGTGACGATGAAATTCGGGTGTTCAGATGTACAATCCTTTTCGACAAGCCTTGATGATAGGTAACAACTCTCATCTCGCGCGACAAAGCTGGCACGAGAAGCGGCGAGGATGTGGGAGATAATACGAGAGAGGAAAAGCGGCGCTGAGTAAAGCCGGTCGCCCCCGGCGCCACTTCTGTTTTCACCCGGGGCAGACCGTAAGACCACAACAATTCTGGTTCTGGGCTCTCCGCTCGTCGACCCCCTCTTGCCTGGGATCTACCCCCATCTCTCCGCTCCTCCGGCGGACCCACACAGTACAAAGAAGTACAGCACAGAACAACCTGGACGACATGGGTTGCAGCTGGAGAGGGCGAGAGTCGAGGAAGCGCAACCTCACATCTGGAAGTCGGTTTCGGCGGAACAAGGCACTGTGTTTGGGGCTCCGATGGGTTTGTGAGTTTGTGGGGGGGGTTGGGGGGGGGGGGGGAGGGCGGGGGAGGGCGGGGGGGGGGGGGGCGAGGAGGGGCCGTGAAGAGGCGGACGGCGTGTGGTCTGACAGAGGTCGCGCGAGGGACACTGCGTGATAGCGGTTCCCCACTCGGCCCCGGAACGGCCCCTTCCCCTCCCAACCTCATCTCTAGAGTAGACGTACACACGCCCTTCTATCTCTCGCTCACTCCCTCTCTCCCTCCCTTCCTCCCTCTCTCCCTCCCTCCCTCTCTCCCCCCTCTCTCCGCAACGCCCCATCCCGACCCCCTTAGCCCACCCACCCTCTCTCTCTCTTACCCTCTCTCCCTCCGCCGCGGTACGAGCAGCAGGTGGGGGCTGGCGCACCCCACCAGCAGCGCAGCGCGCCCCTCGCACTGCCCATGCGTGCGGGAGAGCCTCGCCCCCCCCTACTGCTCAGCCCCGGAAAGCGCGAGGCGTGTGATCAGCCAGAGGAGGCACTTGATGGGAGCTGGCCCAAGGTACGGAAGCAGCGGACGCCCGACTCGTCGATAGGCGTGTGGGAGCTCAGCAAGTTCTGCTTGAGCAAAGACGCCTTCGGTGCGCCGGCCAGCACACAGTGCTCTGGGGACTACGTGCTCGAAGAGACCCCTCTCATGTGCGGCGGCAGAGAGAAGACGGAAAGGACTGGAAGGTTCGGCCTGCACGAAGACTTCAGACGTTGCCCGATGCCGGACGACGAGACCGACGGCCTTGCTGAGGGCAGCGATGATGACCATATCAGCCTCAACCTCATCTCCTCCAACATGACTGACGACAGCTCGCTCGACGACGAGTTCGCCCTTGTGCAGCTCGAGGCCTTCGCAGCCGAGGCGATGGGACACCAGGGCCTGCATGGGGCTTCAAAGACATCGGCTCCGCTTGATCACCACAGCCTAACTGCCCTCTCAGAGGAGCAAAGCTCAAACTTTCAGCTACCTGTGGGTGCTGCTGCACCCACGGCTCCCCGCGACGCGCACTCGTCTTCCTGGATCAGCACCGACCTGGACGCGAAGCGCCGGGATGAGGCCCGACTCATTCACCAGTATGATCCCAGACAGGCCCTTCCCCGGCCCTTTCCTGTCGCCTTGCCACACGCCTTTCCGTCTGTGCCTCAGCAGGTAGCCTTGTCGAGAGCCCACTCGCACCCAGCCTTCTCGAACGCCCTGCCAACCGCAGACCTCGGCAACACACCTGTCGCCACCCCGCCATTGCTTGGGTGTGTTCGCTCTCATGGGATGGCTGAGATTCGACCGAGCGCGGCTGCCGTCGAGCGTCAGCTTGGCGGCCGCTCTCCGGGATCGAAAGTGACAAGTGAACGCCGTGAATGGACTGCGGCCGAGGATGAGATCATCAAGAGCAACGTCGCTGCCCATGGATGCCGCTGGAGGCGTATTGCCGAGCTACTTCCTGGGCGCTCGGATGATGCCGTCCGCAACCGATGGAATCGGCTCAAGGAGTCAGACGTGACACTCCAAGATGAGCCACAATCACCTGCGACCGACTCGTGCGATGAGCAAGGCAGCGATTGTGGTAGCATCAGCACACAGGCACGGACGGGGTCTGCGCTCGGCCGGTGGAGCCCCACAATTGCGCAACACGACAAGAGTACCAATTGTCGCACCGAAAAAAAGAAGACCTGGACTGCTGCCGAGGATGCGCTCGTCGTGGACTCCGTCAAGGCCTTCGGACATAAGTGGAACAAAATAGCCGAGATATTGCCGGGGCGCACGGACCACGCCATTCGCAACAGATGGCAACGTCTGCTCAAGATCGAGGCTCAGGCAGAGAATTCCGCTCCCCGCCATGTCCGAAGTGGTATACGTGGAGATCGTGCCAGGATGCCGGCGGTCATTGGACCGCCTCGCCCACATGCGCCGCCAGAGGTGATCATCCAGCGGCCGATCATCTTTCCACAAGCAAATCATTTTGCATCCCGCACATTGCAATCTGCTGCCCCCTCAGTCTTTAGACCGACTACGGTGCCCACGGGGCCGTACGGCGAATCCGGCACAGCTCTGAAGTGAAGGCTGTTTGCCCACAGACTGTACGTGGTGAGGTCACATAACATCGCTTCTCAACGGTTCAGCACATGCCTTCGCCCCCCATCCCCGCCAAAGCGGTGCACAAGCCCTTGGCGGCTTGTGACTGCCAATGCCGCGAGTGCGGCGCAAGGCGTGGCAATTGTATTCCATCTGTTCAGTTCGTATCGGTTGACTTTACCTGCTCACAGTGTAAGATGTTTCGCCATCGCAACCCGCGTCGTCTTTTCTTCAAGAGTGCAGCCGGAAGAGATCTGTCGCCAAGTTCCGGTTTCTCAATTCTGAACCTTCGAGGAAGCATTCCACACGTGTGTTCGTGAGAGACCGGTACCTGCATGTTGCTGTTGCGAGACAGCACAGGATGCGTCTCGATGCTCAATGCAAGGATCAATTCTTCACATCCTCTTCACGAGGAAGAAACGGCAACCATTGATGCTGAATCAAGCGTTGGGCAGTGTGGGCATCCGCTTGCACAACATGCCGGTTTGTGCTCATTTTATGTGAATGTGTGCTGCTCCTCCTTATCTTTGACCTTGTGTGAAGCTGTTGGTCTTCTTGGATTCTGCATTCTGTGTGTGTTGTGGTGCTAATGGTTTGTGGTTCCGCTTTGCCCGTCATCGTTAAAAATTATAGTATTCTTACCGCGCACGCGGATTAATCACATGATTGGTCGCCATGGAGAGGTCGTTTGCCTTCATTTGGTACCCCTCGTTTCCAAATACGCGATGCGCCGGTACAAAAAAAATCCCCTCCCGTGGGGACTCTCACCCTACCATGAGCCCCCCCGCGAGCACCCCGAAGGAGAGGCCCAGGAGCACCACGTACGCGACGAGAACGGCGTCGCCTTGGCTCGGCATGAGGGCGCGCCCCGAGAGGGCCTGGTAGACGCCCACGCCGAGCACGGCGTAGCCCGTCCCCTTGTGCGCGACCCGCCACACGGCGCGGCGTGTGGTGCGGGCGACGGGCGTGCCGCGCACGAGCGCGTTGAGCGGCTGCAGCAGGGCGAGGGCGAAGGCGACGATCCCGAGAGTGTGATGGGGGTGCGAGAAGTGGCGCCCTCGGGGCACCCACGCGACGGCGAGCGCGACGCCGGCGGCGGCCACCGCAAGCCCGCTTCCCTGAGAGAGCGGGGGGGTCATCAGGACTGTGACCAAGCGATCTACCGCTGATCACCGCGCCCCGCCCCAGGCGCTTCCCTTCATCACGGGTATGGGTTGAAGGCACCGCGCGTCACCAACCATGACATTGCGCTTTTGATGGCCCTGATGGATGGGACTTTATTTTTGATGGTTGGAAACATAAGCTCAAGGGTGGCCTTGACGGCGTCCTCGTAATCTTTCTGGTTCAGTGTTACATTCTTGACATTTTCTAACCAGAACTTAGCCTTCCTCTCCATCGATTTGCCGGGGGTGTGTATATACTTTCGCGAGAGTATACCCCATGCGCAGCTGATCACGGGGGCTGCGGCAGTATTGAACACTTCCTTCTTCAGAGAATCGATGCTCTCGAGCACATTCTCCGAATCCCAAGAGGCACTTACCTTCAGGAAATTGAAATCATCGTCATTATTTAACTCGTTTTGGAGACTAATTAGGTTCAACCGCCTGTCTCCACTCACGTGAGTGGACGTTTCCTCACTCTCTACCATAATTGCCTATGAATTGGAAGGCAGCGCGCGACGCAAACCATGACATTGCGGCTTTGATGGCCTGGATGGATGGGACTTCTTCATCGATGGTTGGAAACATAAGCAGAATGGTGGCCCTGGCGGCGTCCTCGTAATTTTTCTCGTTCAGTTCAAGTTCTATAGGAACATTTGTAAACCAGACGCTCGCCCTTTTATTAATCTTATCGCTGGGACGGGGGGGGTGATAAAACATTCGTGATAGTATACCCCGTGCGGCGATCATCACGGTGTTTGTGGCAGTCTTGATCACTTCTTCCTTCAGAACATTGATGCTTTTGGGCACATCATTCGAATCCCAAAAACTCACATCTAGGAACTTTACATATTCGTCATTCTTGAGACTATCGATCAAGTTTTCTGCATCTCGGCCCAACCTTGGCATCTTCCCCGGTTGGATAAGGGCATCGGCGACCCTTTTATGGGTGTTAGGGTCAGTCATGCTAGTTACCAACGTCATAGAATATTTTTCAAGGTCCGAGGCGAAGACCTGATGACTGATTGGTTATCACCGAACAACACACGCGCCATCCACGCCACCGAGCGTCGTCGTCACAGGCTAACAACCATGTGCACCACCGCTTTCTCGCCGAGCCACGGATGTCTCAAACGAAGCGAGGAGGCCTCAAGCCGACGGGGAACTCCACTGTGGGCTACCCTCCGCCATCTCTTCCGCGGCCGTCGGGGTGGTGGAAGCCCGCAAGGCTATGACATGGGCGTTAAGGCCCGCTATCATCTCGAGGAGAGCAGTGTGCTCTCGGTCGCGCTTCTCGTCTCGAAGTTGTTGAGCTTCGATCGCAGACTGCATGTAGGCGAGGCGACGAGGCGACCGACCTTCTTAGGAAGAAAGCGGTGTCTCCTCCCCTCACTCCGGGAGAACATGAGTTAGCCCCTCAAGGAGACCCGGACGCGCATGACCTAGGAGACATCCTGGTGGACAAAGAACACAAGTATTACCTGCGCCGGAGTGGCGACCATCACGTAGTCAAGCTTAATGTGATGGGAGAACCCCACATTCATGAGAGAGCCAACCCGCAGCCATCACCAGACGAGCTATACACCCCATTGAAATGGGGCCGAGCGTACGACGGACCGGCCGAGACGGCGTACCCGATACCACAAGAATACACGTTTAAAGGCGCGAATTAAACCCTAGAGGATGTTAACGTCAAGGCGCTGACCAAAGCGTTTCTCGCAATGAGGAAAACGAAGAAGCAAATATCCACATTGAGGTGGGAAAAACGATTGCCGGACCTCTCCGGGAAATGGAAACAAGTATCTCAGCTATACAAGTACAACTTTTTAACGCCAAGAGACTCATATATGCACTTCAAACACGTCCTGCATAGGAGAATAGCCACGGCGAACCGGTTCGCTGACGATCCGACGTGCCGCTTTTGTGGCATAGCCCCCGAGAGCTCCACCCACATAGCCACGTGCATCGCGACGGAGCCCATCTTCGAATTCATAGAAGGGCTTCTGGGGATACATCTTAGGCCGGGCTCTGAGATAGCCCAGCGTCTCTTTTGCTACCAGGTAGACAGACCGCATCCCTCCTCGGGATACTTAGGTATCCTGGCGTGGAGATACATCCTTACGGACTTTTACAACATCCAATATGGCAACGCGGACGGTAGGTCCGTTAGAACAATCTTGAGAGCAATCCTTACGAGATACCACTTATTAGTAACGGCGAAGGCCGGTTTCTTTCAAAGGTTAAAAAAACAACGCGAGAACATGGGGCTACACGCCCCGAGCAACAAACATATTCGGAAAATGATAAGCCCCCTGTACACTATAGACAAGGATTTCAACCTAGGAGCAACAGAGGACCTCTTGCAGGCGGCGAGAGGCCTGGACATAAGAAACATCACCTAGGGTAGCCAAATCTCTTAATAAGAACCGCACCGAAAACCAATAAAGATCTCACGTTATATAAATGAGGAAAATCCGAGTCGAAACTAGATCAAGAGACGAGCCACAATCTCCCACCCCCTTCTCTCCAACTCCCGGCCGAAGCAGCGCGCGCGGCCTCCCTGGAACCAGCTTCTCCGCTAAAGAGGGAACTGGGGAAGGGGAAGGGGGTTGCTAGGGGTTAAGGTTGGGTAGTAGGGAGGTACACTAGCAAGCTGCCTCACGCCGCATACGTAGCGGGAATTTTTAAGAAGATTTTTTTTTCCATGGCAACCAAGTATAAACTTAGTCAACAATAACACAGCAGAGAGAACGCGAAAGCTACGTGCAGAAAAGAGAAAACGGTGTGCGTGGGGGAGGGGGAACCGTCCCTCGCGTGAGCAGGGGAAACGAAAAAGTAAGAGAGGTAGAAGTAGTGCATCGATCATAGTGAGGCGGAAAACTTCAACTTCCTTTTCCCAGGCGGCGCGAATCTGGAGTGCAATGGCCGCCTTTTCCATTAGCGATGTCTCCGGGAATGGGGATTCTGCTCCAACTCAGTGTGGACAAGGCCCGCAACAGCTATTTCCCATTCTACGTCATCAATACCGTAGCCTGAGCCCCCAAATGCGCCAACTCCAATGCATTGATGCAAGAGGTCATCGTCTCTGTACATGAGAAGGGTCGGCAAATTGTAGTCTGGATAGCCAGGTATGCAATCGTCGTGGCTGATCTGGCAGAATTTGACATGCCTGAACTTTCGTGCAAGCTTTTCGATCAGCACTAGCATATACTGGCTGTGGTAGTGGCGTTGCTTGAAGAGAAAGACCACGACACCAACACCAGCGTCTGCCTGATTTACTTCTGAGATGAAGTCACCCTTTGTGATGTGTACAATGAAGCCGTACCTTCCGATCTCGCCTTTGAGCTCATGCATTCTGCTGGCCCTCCACTGCTGGAGAGCTTCCACGTCCGCCGAAGTATCGTCCAAGCGATCGTCCGGTGCGCTCGGGTCAGCGCCGAGCGTCTGGTTGAGGCGCTTGTTGATGGCATCCTCTGGCTCCCACTCTGGCTTGGGCGGCGGCGGCTCGAGCGGCGGCAGGTTTCCGATCCTCCTCTGGATGTCGTCCCAGTCTGTCGTGACGGGCGCGCTCGACTGCGAGTGCGTGGGCAGCAACGAGGAGGCCATGAGCCGGCCGCGACGGAGCGCGAGCCCCACGCACTTAGAAATGAGCAGAAGAGACGCGCACCGAGCGGCCAGCGCACGCAGCGCGGAGGGGTGCGGGCAGAGAGGAGGCAAGCTGAAGGGAGGTTCGCGCGGCTCGGCGCGGCGCCGCCAGCTGGTCAGCTCAGTATGAAGGTTATCGGAGCCTTAAGGTGGCTAACGAGCCAAGTTTACCGCGCTCCCGACGGGTGGCCGCGCACCGGTACCAAGGGAGTCTCTCCCGCAAAGCAGCTCCCAGAGGCCATGTATGGCTTGGATGAGCTCGCTGGTCCAGTTGGCTGCCCAGCAGGCCACATGGCTTATGGTGGCGCCACACGAGGGGCTACAACCGCTCCCAGTGGCGCCCCTGTCCCCCTGCATGTCATGCGCCGCCTGCAAAGCTTTGACGGCGGAGGCGCGCCAAGGTGCTGTTGCCCAGTATGCGATGTGCACGAGGCGCAGGCGGCCGAAGCGGTCTCTGCCCCTCACCAGGCGGGAGTGGTGAGTGTCTGCACGCGCGCCTGGCTGCACGGCCGCCTTCTGCAGGACGGTGAAGGCGGCAGAGCATAGCATGTGACTGCTTCGTTACTCACCCGTTCCCTCCACCTGTATTCCCAGACATGGAGAACCGCCACAGGCGATTCTTCCTATACAAGAGCACCGCCCGCAAGCTTAGGGCTACCGGCTCCGGCAATCGTGTGCGCCACACGAGGTGTCTGCAGCACCAAAATGAGGCGTAGTATGGCACAAGCACTACAGGTTTCTCGGTGGCGTAAACCTTCTCTCACCTCGATGGCCCACTCTAGACGGAGCATGCCGGTGAGGAACGAGGAACAGCGCCGGGGTTGAGTGGCAACTCCACCTGGAGAACGTGCGTATGGTTCGGAGCCCCCGGGTGCAACGCGAAAGCTTTTATGCGCCGGGCCAAGAGTTGGCGTACTTCTTCTCGTTGACCGTGGGGGAGGGCCGCCGGGGGAGTGGGGGAGTGCGGGGGTGTAGGAAGTTTTTGCTGCTTTCTTGAAGAAAGCAGAGGGTCCACGGCCGCGTGTGGGGTGAGACTATTAAAAAGGTTTATTTAATTATTTGTATACTCGCCTGACCTCGTCATGACCTTATCCTTATATATACCTTATATCAGGCCAACAGGTCTAGAGGACCTAATATCATGATATCAGGATCTAATATCAGCCTAATGGAGCATCTATGCTCATGATGCAAGAGGAATGTTGAACCGAAGGGAAGCCCACACGCGAACAATTGGAGCAGGACAAGGGATCACGGCACTGGGAGAGGGGTCGAGGACGCGGGCGTGGAGCTCGACTCAGCACACACGACCAGGGGCTCACATGGGGCAACTGCAGTGGCAGGCCGGGGGGCGCTCAAGGCGACTTGGAGACTATGACAAAAGGCGAAGGACGGACTAGAACGAGAGGGAAAACATACCGGGGGAACGAGAACAATCAGGGAAGAAAGGGGTGGAACAGATGAGAAACGAGGGATGGGAAACACGAGAGAACAAGGAAAGACGGACCCCGAGGGTACGCGACCTTAAGAACCGTCCGCGCAACGGAAAAACCGCGGGGGGGGGGGAGAGGGACTGTCACTAAAGAGAAACGTTCAAGACTCTCTCCGTGTCCTTGTCTGAGATGTTCAGCGCTCGCCGGGCCACCATCCTTCTCGCCAATGTTGACCGTGGCGTGCTCCGCGCAGGTCGGGATGATGTTGCCCGTTTTCCCAGTGAGGATTAGGCTCGCTCCGCAGCACCCCCTCAATGCGATTCGCATCTGGGGCTTCCCACCGCCATGGGCTCCCTGCGCCTCTTGTCACGCGCAGGTGGCGCTCCTCTGTCGCCGTGTACTCAGTGGTGCCCACGCTTGTGGCACTTCTGCCGCTCACCTGCGACGGACTGCCGCCAAATGGTCCTCGAGCTCCGTGATCCGGGCGCACGCCTCTGCACACTGCAGCTTGAGGTCGATCATGCCGCGCATGTCGGTGTCATATCTCCGCCGCAAATCCTCGTAGCGCACCTCCATCGTCGTAAGCTGCTCTGCGACTTGGGTGCCACCTGCGCGCGCCTTGAGGTGCCGCTGCTTAGCAAGGTCTCGCTCATAGGCGTACTGTGCCGCAGCGAGCTTGGTCTCGACCAACTCTACCGACAACTGTGCGCACTGCTCCTCCAAGTTGGAATTGCTTGCGCTGGCGGTAGCGCCATGCTCGATCCGCTGCTCGCACTCCCTCTCGCACTCATTGATCCGCTGCTCGCAATTTGTCAGAGCCTCCTTGAGCTCGTGGCGCGCTTGCGCCGCCTCGGACTCCGCCTTCGCGGCGCGATTAGCCGCGATGCGCTCTCGCTCGGCCGCCGCCTCGAGCTCCTCATGCAGAGACTCAACGTCGTCGCGTAGCGCGAAGATCTCGCCCATTGCCGCCTCCTTGGCGGCCTCGGCCCCTTCGCCTTGCTGGGCAGCTTGAATCAGCGCGTCACGCTCTGATAGCGCCGCCTTGGCCTCCTCCTTGGCGGCCTCCGCGCGCTCCACCGCCGCACGCTCGCGCCGCTGAAGGTCTTCCGCCTCTCTCATCAACGTGGTTACCTGCTCTCGCAGCGCAGCCAGCTCGGCTGCCGCCGCCGCGCTGGCGTCCTTGAACCGCCGGCTCTCCTTCTCGCGACTCTCCTTGAGAGCCTGCCAGAGTTCGTCGCGCTCGGCGCAGGCAGCCTTGGCCTCGGCGCGCGACGCCTCGAGCTGCTGCGCCATCCATGTGAACTGTGCCTTCAACTGCTCTGCTCGGCTAGGTTGCGTGCTGATCGTAGGCGGCGCGACGGTAGCATCGAGCGACGCCTTATCGCCCGACCGTCGCTCTACATGCGCCCATGAACCTCTCATTTCGGGCGAAGGGCCGGTGCCACGGGCGGCAGTGTCGGCGCGTGAGAAGGCTGCCTGGGCGCGCGGCGGAGAAACTTGCGAGGCGGCTGCGCTCGGCTCGGCGCTCGGCTCGGCGCTCTCCTCCTCTTCCGCCGGCTCGGCGCGCGGGCCGGCCGGCCCGTGCGCAACCTCGTCGGGCGCGGCAGCGGGACTGACCGACTCGGCCGGTTGCGTGCGGACTGGCCGCGTCTTGGTGAATGCGCTTGACTTCTTCATGCTCTGTAGCCGCTCCTCCAGCCCTTCTCGTATGCCCCGCAGCTGACGGATTTGCTCGCGCGCGCCGTCCTCGCCATTGAGCCGGTCGCGAGGGGGTTCATCCTCGCGCGCTGCTGGCCTGCTCAGGACCGCGCGCGTGGCGGCGGTGGCCGCCGCTGCCGTCATGGCCCCCTCCACGTCGTCGACGGCGACGCAGCTGCCCTCCCTAGTGTTGGACGAAGCGGGCTCCTTGTCGAACGGGTTGTGGGACGGAGGTCCCGTATCAAACGGATTGCTGCTCCCGGAAGCCGGCTGCAGCCCGCCGTCGGCACCCGGAGTTGCGTCGTCTTCGTCGCCCCACAGGCTCCTGCTCTGAGGTTCCGCCTTGGCAGCCGTATAGCAGCTGCACGCTAAGGTGACAGCTCCGGCCCCAATGGCAACGTTTTGCCGCGCAGCGATGACCTCGGCCGCGCTCATGCCGCCAGCTTGGTGCGACGGCACGGCGGGAATAGCGGTGCGAGCCGCGTTGAGGCCCGACACGCCCGACCACCGCTTACCCGCGCTCGACTCGGGACCGACTCCCGAGTGCCTATGGCTCGAGTCCTCAACGAAGCCGTCGAGATCCTGCTCGTACATCGACTCGGATGGCGCTTCCGAGCCGGTGCGGAGGGAAGAGCCGTTGGAGAAGCCGCTGATGGCGCTCGAGATGGACATATCGTCGTCGTCGTCATCGGCGTCGGCCGTGCCCAAGTGCGACGCGCTGAGCGTGAAGACGAGCTCGATGGCGGAGGCGCCGCCGCTGCCGCGCGAGCTCTTGGACTTGGACTTGCCTACCGGCACGCTCAAAACGACACGTGCTGGCTCCGCCTTGCCAGCGTAGTCAGCAACGTTGAAGTCGGCGTGCCCGATCTCGCGCAGCGCGCGCTTGGATGTGCCAAAGGCGGCAGGCTTGGCGGCGAGCAGTGTGGCGCGGTAGCGCTTGTCTGAGTAGGACTTGCCTGTCTTGCTCGAGTAGAGTGTCGCAACAAAGCTCAGCTTCTGCGCGCCCCACACGGCGCAGCCACCCTCAGGCCGACCGCCGGGCACGTCGATGCTCGCCTGCGCAATCTTGGGCCCTCGCGCGAGCTGGACTACGAGCTCCTGCGAGCCGGCGTCGAGGCGCTCGGGCAGCTGTGAGGCGGAGATGGCGCTCGCCTCGAATGCAAACTTGGAGCGCGATCGGCCCACGTGCCGCACCTTTGATCCGGGGCGGAGGCGAGAGGACGCCTTGAGCGCCGAGGCGGCGGAGAGGACAGAGGGCATAGCTGTAGCGCTACAGGGCCGTGGGAGGGGAGGGGAGGGGGGGAGAGTTTGGGCGTGGGGGGGAGAGAAGAGAGAGAAGGGGGGGCGGGGCAGCGGCGCGCGGGGAGAAGAGCGAGCGCCGGCGGGCGGAGGCCGTCCTCGACTTAGATGTTAGAAAAGAATGGGGGGGCGGGGAGCGAGAGGGATGGGGAGGGGAGGGGAGAGGCGGCGACAAGAAAACTGTGGTAGGAGGTAAAAAAATACCGTGGGAGCAGCCCCATGGGGAGAGGGGGAGGGTGGGGGGGAGGGGGAAGAGGGGGAAGGTGGTCGGCGCCCAGACATCCTCCCCCCCCCCGGGGGCAGCAGCTTCCTTCTCCACCTCCCTCCACCTCCCCACCTCTCTCTCTCCTCGCTTCCTCCGCCCAAACGAGCCGCCGCCGCCGCACCCGCGCTTCCTCCCCGCCCTCACCCCCTTTTCCCACAATGGACTCTCTAAAGTACTCAACCCTTGGGGCTCGCCAACTCTGAGCCTCACCATCCCCACGCCTCTCTAACGTGCTTGGGCGCTCTCTCTTCCCTCTCTGGCACCCTCCCCTCGAGATTCTCTCCGCTCCCTCCACGCCCCCTCCCCTCTCCCCCTCCCCCCTCCTCCCCTCGCCGCCGCCGCCGCAGCTGCCATGAGGGCCGCCGCCGCCCTGCTCCGCCGCGCCCCCCGCCGGGGGCTGAGCAGCGCTGCGCGTGCGCTGGCGCCGCGCGACTCGTTCGCGCCGCGACACCTCGGCCCGCGCGACTCCGAGATGAGCGAGATGCTCGCCACCGTTGGCAAGAGCTCGCTCGACGAGATGATCTCGGCGACAGTCCCTGCTGGCATCCTTCTCGACAGGCCTCTCGACCTGGGCCCGTACTCGCGCGGGCTCTCGGAGACGGAGGCGTTGTCAGAGCTGGAGCGTCTCATCGCGCCCAACCGCGTCCTCCGTTCCATGATGGGTATGGGCTACCACGACTGCAAGACGCCCGCAGTCATCCTGCGCAACGTCCTCGAGAACCCAGGGTGGTACACCCAGTACACGCCATACCAGCCGGAGGTGTCGCAGGGACGGCTCGAGTCGCTGATGAACTTTCAGACCATGGTCGCTGACCTCACCGCGATGGAGCTCTGCAACTCCTCACTCCTGGATGAGGTGCGCCACCGTTTGGCCGCGCACGCCCGGCGCCTGCATGGCGGCTGCTACCCTCCCCCCTGCCTCATCCGCCTTCCGCCCACCCCTCCGCCCGCAGTCGACGGCCGCGGCCGAGGCGATGGCGATGATCTATGGCGGCGCCTCGGGCAAGCCTGTCTTCTTTGTCGACAAGCGCGTTCACCCGCAAACCAAGGCGGTCGTTAGCACGCGTGCAGCGGGCCACGGCATCACCATCGTCGAGGGCGACTTTGAGACCTTTGAGGCGCCCGACAACCTCTGCGGCGCGCTTGTGCAGTACCCGGCGACCGACGGCACGGTACACTCGTACGCCTCCTTCGCCGATAAGCTGCACAAGCAGGGCGCCAAGCTGGCCGTCGCCGCCGACCTGCTCTCGCTCACGCAGCTTGCACCACCGGGCGAGTGGGGTGCCGACATCACAGTTGGCTCAGCGCAGCGCTTTGGCGTGCCGCTTGGCTTCGGCGGGCCGCACGCCGGCTTCCTTGCCACCTCGCAGTCGCTCGCGCGCAAGATGCCCGGCCGCATCATTGGCCTCTCCATCGATGCTCAGGGCAAGCCCGCCTACCGCATGGCCATGCAGACACGCGAGCAGCACATCCGGCGCGACAAGGCCACGTCGAACATTTGCACGGCGCAGGCTCTTCTCGCCAACATTGCTGCGCTCTACGGCATGTACCACGGCCCAGAGGGACTCAAGGACATCGCGTCCCACTGCCACAAGTCGGCCACTATGCTGCGCGCCGGCCTCCTCAAGCTCGGCTGCACCTCGCCCGACACGCCCTTCTTCGACACGGTGCGCGTCTCGCCGCCGCCCGGCAAGACGGTCGACGAGGTGCTCGCCGCCGGCGTACAGGAGGGCATCAACTTCCGCAAGCTCGACGACTCGACAATCACGCTTGCCACCGACGAGACGACCAGTCTCGCCGACCTCGAGGCCGCATGGCGTGCCTTCAACGGCGGCGCGGCTCCTGCCTTCAGCGCTGACGACTTGCTCACCGCCGAGGTGCCAGCGTTGCCCGACGCGCTCACACGTACCTCCGAGTTCATGACGCACCCTGTATTCTCGCAGCACCAGTCGGAGCACCAGCTGCTGCGCTATATCTTCAAGCTGGCCTCACGCGATCTTTCCATGGTCCACTGCATGATTCCTCTGGGCTCATGCACGATGAAGCTCAACGCCACCTCCGAAATGATCCCGATCACGTGGCCTAAGATAAACGGCATCCACCCTTTCGCGCCACCCGAGCAAACCATGGGCTACAAGGCGATGATCGACTCGCTCGAGCAGATGCTCTGCGAGATCACTGGCTTCCCGGGTATGTCGCTCCAGCCCAACTCGGGGGCCACCGGCGAGTACGCGGGGCTGCGTGCCATCCGGGCCTACCAGGAGTCCATTGGCCAAGGCGACCGCAATGTCTGCCTCATCCCTGTCTCGGCGCACGGCACGAACCCCGCCTCGGCCGCCATGTGCGGCATGCGCATCGTGCCCGTTGGCTGCGACGCCGAGGGCAACGTCGACATGGCCGACCTCAAGGCGAAGGCCGAGAAGCACGCGGACAAGCTCTCGGCGCTAATGATAACCTACCCCTCCACTCACGGCGTCTTCGAGGAGACCATCGTCGAAATCTGCCACACCATCCATGATAACGGCGGCCAGGTCTACATGGACGGCGCCAACATGAACGCACAGGTCGGCCTCTGCGGGCCCGGCTACTTCGGGGCTGATGTGTGCCACCTCAACCTGCACAAGACGTTCTGCATCCCGCATGGTGGCGGCGGCCCAGGCGTCGGCCCCATCGGCTGCGCCGCCCACCTCAAGCCTTTCCTACCCAACCACCCCGTCATCGAGACGGGTGGCGCCCAGTCCTTTGGCCCTGTCGCGGCAGCCCCGTGGGGCTCCGCCTCCATCCTGCCCATCTCCTGGATGTACTGCGCCATGATGGGCGCCGCCGGCTTGAAGAAGGCAACGCAAGTGGCCATCCTGAATGCCAACTACATGGCCGCCCGTCTCTCGGGCCACTACAAGGTGCTCTTCACCGGCAAGACCGGCATGTGCGCGCACGAGTTCATCCTCGACCTGCGCGAGTTCAAGGCGTCGGCTGGGATCAGTGAGGCGGACGTTGCAAAGCGCCTCGCCGACTACAACTTTCACGCGCCCACCATGTCGTGGCCCGTCGCGGGCACCATCATGATCGAGCCTACCGAGTCGGAGGACAAGGCAGAACTCGACCGCTTTGTTGACGCGCTCATCAACATCCGCAAGGAGATCGCCGAGATCGAGTCGGGTGTCCAGCCGCGCGAAAATAACGTGCTCAAGAACGCGCCGCACACGATGGCCGTCTGTATGGGTGAGAAGTGGGACCGACCATACCCGCGCGCGAAGGCCGCCTACCCGGTTGTCAACTTGCGCCAGGAGAAGTTCTGGCCGACCACCTCGCGCGTCAACGACACGTATGGCGACCGCAACCTGGTCTGCTCGTGCCCGCCGATGGAGGTCTTCATCGAGGTAGAGGACTCGATGGAGCAAGCCGCCTGAACTACTCACCACCCGTCTCTCTCCACGCCCGCTTGCGCGCGAGGGTGGCACCCAGCGCTTCTGGGTTGGACTGATAGTGGCCCCCTATTGGCCTACTCAGTACGTAGACGAGGCCTCTCACCCCACCGGCTCTTGCGTTGGCGTCCCACGCTGCGGAGAGCCAAGGGGGCGGCTGCCTTGAACGCTTGCTATTTCGAGGGCGCACGCGAGGGCCTTCAGAGATCGCACGGAGACGGAACCTGAACTGGCATCAGCCTAGTTGCCTTGGTCGACCACCGTGCCATCCCGTCCGTCTTCTGTACCGCGTGGCAGGTTGTGAACGCTTGGCGCGATGACGCCATCCCGTTGGGATTGGTGTGTCCGGCGCGCCTTCACTCGGCCATGCAGTCGCCCATCCAAACCCATGCCATTGGCTAATATTCGACGAGTAGCGGCTCGTCAGCACCGGCGGGAATGCTTCTACGGAGGGCGAAGGTCGCCGACGTGCAACAGTCGGCGGCTAGATGATACGTCATCAACTAGGGGGGAGGGGGGGGCTTGACTCATCCCACGTGTGTGTGTGTCTATGTGGGTGTCTGTGGCTGTGTGTGCTCGTGCTATCTTAACACTCTGGCGAGGGGCCGACGTCGAGGGTACCCGGCCGCCTCGTCCGTCGTGAGCTACACGGCCGAGTTTAAATGTTGGTAGTGGCGGTAAGCGCCCGACGCATCTTTGGGGATCATGGCCATTCTTGGTCAATGCATAGCCTGTCGGGTCGAGCGTAGCCAAAGGGCTCTGAACCACTCCGTCGCGAGCGGCACCGGCGGCTAGCGCTAGCGCGGCGCTTTGGGCCTCCTCCCCGCCAGGAGTCCAATGACTGTACAGGTGGGGAGACTTGGTTGTAGTTGTGGGTTGAAAAAAATCTTGTTGATCCGGAGACCCACATTTTTATCGTGGGACCGGGGGAAGATTTCCCCTCGTCTCTCCCCGCTCGAATCCGAATCCGAAGCAGAGCGATGGCGACCGATTATCGCGCTGTCTGCGATTATCGCGCTGTCTGCCAGGGAGCAGCCAGAGCAGCAGCAAACAGCATTGAGGTCAGCGCGGTCTTGTGTGGCTTTGTCCAATCCATGCGCCACTTCTTGCTCGCATCGTCCGCATCGGCCTGCGTTCGTGGGGTGTGGGCGAGAGTGATGGAGTGGGTCAGGTGGGTGCAGGTGCAGGCGAACCGACTTGCGCGGCACACCCGCTGACCCACCAAGCGCACCGCCATCGCTCGCGAGGGAGAAAGAAAAACCAGTAGGAGAACCCGGAGCCCAGTGGGCGTAGACAAACAAAACCTGCTTTCACCAACGTTTCACCTCGCCGTTTGACGTCAAACTCCGATTGAAACTCTCTCTCTCTCTCTCTCTCTCTCTCTCTCTCTTCACTCTCTCTCTCTCTCTCTCTCTTCACTCTCTCTCTCTCTTCGCTCTCTCTCTCTCTTCGCTCTTTCTCTCTCTTCGCTCTCTCTCTCTCTCTTCGCTATCTCTCTCTCTCTCTCTCTCTCTCTCTCGCTCTTCGCTCTCTCGCTCTCTCGCTCTCTCGCTCTCTCTCTCTTTCTCTCTCTCTCTCTCTTCTCTCTCTCTCTTCTCTCTTCTCTCTTCTCTCTTCTCTCTTCTCTCTTCTCTCTTCTCTCTTCTCTCTTCTCTCTTCTCTCTTCTCTCTTCTCTCTGTCTCTCTCTCGCTCCCCCCCCCCCTCTTGCCCCCCCGCCCTCTCCCCCCTCTCCCCCTCTCTCCTCTCCCTCTCTCCCTCCCCTCCTCTCCCTCTCTAATCGGGCCCACCCGGCCGCACAGCCTCAGCGGCTCCATGTCCGAAGAGCGCAGCTGTCTTGTCAGCTGCGGTGAAGTGCACCTGAGGATGACTCTTTCGGCCAAGCTGCTCAAGCGGCCGTTTGAGGAGGCGGTGCTCGCGCCCTTCCTCAAGGCATACTCGAGGAAGGTGCGCGAGCCATACGAACACAACTAGCACGCACACACACGCACCTCTTCTGCCCAACATGGCGTTGCGCTCTGCATACTCACCCGCGCTCCCTCCCCATCTTTTCCTCTCTCCCTCTTCCCCACCCTCTCCCCTCTCTCTGCGCATCTATTCATCCGCGCGTTCGTGTTTTCTCTCAGCCCTGTCTCCCCCTCGCTCTGCTCTATGTGTGCGTCTGTGTCAGGTGGGACTTTACGCCGGCCGCCTGCCAACGCCGGCTGATATATCTTGTGTCACGGTCGATGAGATCATGCTGGGTGACCATCGGCTCGCCAGCTCGATCGTCTTGCTTGCTAATCAGCCAGTTGATGTCGTGATAACGCTCAAGCCACCGCCCGAGCCAGCAGCCCAGACTAATGCAGCAACCACGTTCTGTGACACTCCCTTTGCTGGAGGTGATCCCTTTGCGTCCATGTCGGCATCCGGAGCGTCCGCGCGAGACCCGCCGCCGGGCGGCACTGTGGACTTTGACGGCAAGACGGAGGTGTGCTCGCCATACAAGCTGCGACGCCACAGACTCTTACCATGGAGAGACGGGACGAGCTCGTCGTGCCGCATCTTCTCTATCGCATTTGATTTGCGCTTTCTCTCTACATGCTGCCACAGGTGGAGCGGCTGAAGGAACAGCGACGAGCCGCACGACTAGCACGGGAAGACGCCACTGCTAAGCGCTCAGGCGAAAGGCAGACCTCTGCTGATGTTGGAACTTCCGCCGCTCGAATGCTGGGCAAGGCAGATAGATTGCAGCAAGATAGTCGTGTGCTCGTGAGTGGTCTCACTTCGGAGACGGGAGCCCTCCTCAACGGTAAGCACGGGCGAGTGGTCGCGTATCTTTTCGAGAAAAACCGTTTCCAGTTGGAGATGGAGAATTCAGGCCAAGTTGTCAACCTGCGGCGCGAAAACCTAACACCTAGAGACGGGGAAAGAATGAATGCACCTACCTCATCCTCGGCATCAGGCGTGTCTAAAGCGCCTATGGCGAGCGGATGGGAAGGAGCCGGATCGACGGGGCATCACGCCCGCGATGAATCAAGCGTCCTTTCGCGTCTCCAAGAGCTAGAGGCTGAATGGAATCGTGCTTCTGTCTCGGTCAATGCATGCGCTAGCGCACTGAATCGCGTTGATTTCGAGGATGTCGAGGCAGACGAGGTAGTGAGCGCTGTCGCTGTGGATGCCTCAGATGCCCTAGCCTCAGTCGCGAAGCTGAATTTCGGCCTCGATGCGTTGGATCTAGATGGAATCGGGGACCATGATTCGCGGCAAGAGGCGCGTGCGCGACGCAAGGCTCTACGAGTGCAGCTCGATGAAGATCTAGGCCCGGCGGCAGATCGGTTACGCACAGCTATCGCTCAGGCGCAGCGGCGCGTGGCCAACAGCTGACGGCGAACGGCGAGGATCACAAGTACTAGATCAATCCCAGCGCAATCTCTTGGTTCACCTTTTGCCCGCCGATCCCTATCTTCTGTGAGATTGTAATTTCATAGTGAGAACAATTTAGGGCTGAGTGAGAGCACTTGCGATGCGCCGATCCCCTGCACGCCCCCGTCCGTGCAATCCTTCAATTTCAGCATGTATTCACACTGCGGCATGTAGTTGATACCACGGCCTTAATCAGCTCATGTGCCATCGAATGTCCGCCACCCGGAGGAAACCTTCCGTGCGCGATCAATTGTCCCCCACCCCCGCACGTGCCCAACACCTCCGCATGCCCCCCACGCGCCTCCGCATGCCCCTGCATGCTCCTTGTCAACGCACCCCGACCGCAAGCGCCGGCAACGCCATTCCCACCGCACACACCCCGCCCGCCCACACGGGTATTACTGTGAGTGTGCGTTCGATAGTGGTGTGAAGGTGAAGGGTTGTATGTAAGAAGGATTTCAACTAAGTTTATACTTAGACGCGATGGAGCGCGCCGCCGCGACTCCCCTCTCCTTCGGGCCCCCCGCCGAGGGCGCCCCACCAGTGCCCATGGAGCAGCCGCTATCGAAGCGGCCGCGTCCGCCCACCGAGGCCGAGCAGGTGCGTGCGACTCCGGTCGCGCCACACGGCCCGTGGCCCCGGCCACACCACCTATGGCAGCCATGCTGGTCTCCCCCATGGGGGGCAGCAGGCTGCTGGCAACACCCCACCAATGCCAGGCCCATGCAGCCACCCTTCCATTGGGCATGCCTTATGGCAGAGGCCCCTCTCGCCCTGGCAAGGGCCGCGCTGCTCCGGCAGCGCGGCCCGAGGCCGGGTGGCCCCTATGGGCACCACATCCACCTCATCACAACGTACAAACTCTCCAGAGAAACCCCCTCATACACAGCACGCCGCACACATGAGGCACGAGCATACAACCCCCCTGAGGAGGACCAGAGCAAAGTGACACCACCCACAGCCCTCACCCGCACGACACTGAGCACGGACGCCCCACACCACACGGCACAGGATCAAGACTCTGAAGACGACAACAACATGGCAGACTCAGACTCCGCCTTCGAACTCTCATTCCACCAAGCCGGAGACATCATAATCCAGGACACGACGGTGTACGCCGCCATCGTCGAACTTCTTCTAGAGCTCGAGGGAGTCGACCCCGAGCCAGACTTCTGGGCCCGCTCGGCGAGGGGCCCGTGGCACATAGCGGTCAACGAAGATTGCGCGCAACAATTCAACCCTCTTCCAACTACAATCAACCCAAGAAGCACAAACCCCCTCGTCCTCTGTTTCTTAATCTAACTGAGCATTAGTACCACTACTCTCACTAGCCCGGTACTAACACGACAGCCCTCAGCGCACTTGCCCGTACACCTTGGCGCGTGCTGTTGTCACAGATACATACACCTATGCACCCCTCCACATCTCCCCCCTCGCAGGCCCCCGGCTCCCATTCTAACTCCCCACAAGTTAAAATGAGGGGGAAAACCCATTGAGGCGGACCGAACGACGCCGGCCGACTCTCCAGGAAAAAGCACCGGGGGGGGGGGGAGGAACCTATCGTCAAAAAAGGAGAACGGCCCTTACCAGCTCACGCCGCGAGCAGTTCTCGAGAAATAAGCAACTGCGCCTCGAGTATACCTGCCACAAGGGTATCCGAGACGTCTTGAGCCGCTCCCTTCCCATCTCCCTCCTATCGCCAGCCGCCCCCCTTCGCCCGTTTGCTAACGCAAACGGGGCTCGTTTCTCACCACACTCCATCGAGGGGGGGGGCAAATCCCCCCCTCTCCCTCGTTCCATTCTCTTCCGCCCCGGTCCCCGCGGCGCGTCGCCATGCGGCGCGCCATGGCCTGCTCTCAGAGGTCCTTCAGGGGCGCCCAGAGGGCCAGCAGGGGCAGCTCAGGGGGCAGTGGAGGCTGGGGCTCAGCCCCTGGCCCCCCCTGCCTCTCCCTCGCTCGCCTCGCTGGCCTTGGGTGTCGCCCTGAGGCCCCTGTCTGCCTGGCGACCAGGGATGGGGGGGGGAGTCAGTACGAGAGCTGGCCCATGCGGGCCTGGGAGTGCGGCTCGCGACCCGCGTCCTCGTTAGAGGCCGAGAACCTCCGGACGTTTTCTCAACCGCACGTACGCGCAAGGCCACCCAGGGAAGGAAGCCGAAAAAGAAATTTCCACACGACCTCAGCGCCCCTGTCTTTTCAACTAACAACAAAGGCGCCCTAGTCATGAACACGAATCTATCTCTGGTAGCAAAAGCCCTCAACATAGCAGAGCGTCTTGCCTAACCAAGCGACCCCTCGCCGATAACCGCGAGCCGACCAACCGACAACAGATCTTAGTCACATTGACCACAGTTGCCCGACGCCCAGCACAAGGAACAAACACACATCAGCCGGTAGCCCGAAGGCACAGGAGGAAGGCGAGAACCAGGCCGTCGAGAACCGGCACACACCGTCTGCCACTGGAAACCCACTACACCCAGCCCCTAGGTAGAGCACGAGGGGACGAGCCGCAAGGCAGGTGGAGGGGGAGAGAAGGGAAGCGGGCGTGGCTGCGAAGATACTGTGCAGGGTCGCGCGCGCGGCGAGACTATTAAGAAGTTTTTTGTTTTTTTTTAGAGGCACAGGAGGAAGACGGGGAATCTCCACTAGGGGTCGGTGCACCCCGCCAAACCTAACCCCCCCCCGCAACCTGGGCCCCAAGTAGTGCACGAGGGGAGTTGCCGCAAGGCGGGAAGCGAGGGAGAGGAAGGGAAGTGGGCGTGGCTATAGTAGTTAAACCCGTGGCCGCGCGCAAGGCGAGAACATTAAAAGGTTTTTTTTTGTACCAGGGCTAGTGAGAGTAGTGGTACTAATGCTCAGTTATATTATTATTATTATAGCTCGCGGGCTAAAAACTATTGTTATTGTTATACTACTTTGAACTATGGAGCGTGCCGCGACCGCTCCCGAGCCCCAGGCGACCCTCGCCACTGTGCCCCACCTGGGACGCCCCACGCCGCCCGAGGCGGCTCGTCAGAAAGCCCTCTCAAAGCTCATCCAAACCACACCCGCGCGAGCGCGCGGGGTGGCGAGCAGCTGGCACCGAACAGGTTGCCACCATGGCTCTCCGTATCATGCAGGGGGTCTTTGAGACGCCCCCCTCCAACAGTGGGAAACCCTCCCACCCCAAGAGCACCTCATGTGGGAGGGCAGCTCAGCTACACATTACACGACATATGACGTATGGCTACACATTACACGCACAAATGCTTGCTCTATGCCATCGGCAGCTCTCACATCTCACAAAGAGCGCCTCGATCCCAAACAAACACAAACGATAAAAAAAAGAACAGCGCCTAGATCTCAAACAAACACAAACGAAAAAAACAGAACAACGCCAAGACGAACACCCGACACATGAATCTGAAAAATGCTTATACCCTCATCCGCTGCCCGCAGATTGCGAGTTGCCACACGGACAAGCACACAGCCGTAAAAATTGGACAAGCACCGCACGGCATGTGCGAACAGAGACTAGCCGGACATGAAGGTAATCGAACGGAGAAGACAAAGAATCAGCAGCATCTTCTTCTCTTGCTGTTGTAGCCAATGTATACCGGCGTATCACAGGCGGCGTGGCCGACAGAGGCACGAGCACGCATGATGAGCAAGAGGGAGTCCGGTGAGACCATGGACTTGGGCCGGCCTGAACTTATGCACGGCACTCGGAAAATAGGTGTCGGCGAGCTAGGGTCGACGCAAAATACACTCTTGGGCCCGTAGGCCTCGCTTGACGCAGCCATGGAGCGAGGACAGCAATAGGGCGGTGGCCGCATCCCGTCACCGAGCAGCGGGCGCTTGTCCCACGCGTGCTTTAGTGATCTGTTCCGCCGCGACAAGCGTAGTGGGCTGCAGATGCGTGCAAGCTTTGAGATCAAAGTTATTGAGCGCAGGACATGCGGCGAGTACTCCCAGAACTACACTATCGCTCAGCTGTTTGCAGCCCGCACAAAGGAGCGAGGCAAGCTTGGGGCATTGAAGCGATAGCTTGACAAGGCTGACGCAATAGGTGAGGTTGAGTGTCTCCAGATTTGGACATGATATCGATGCGGAGCAGAGCTCCAAACAATTGTACAAGTGGAGCGTGACCAGGCTGGCCGAAAGAACGATGGGCGAGCGGAGCATCTGGCAGTCTGTCAGGTTCAGCACTTGAAGGCGTATACTCGTCTGTCACGCCACAGATGCACAGTGGTGAGGGGGTATGGCGTTGGCACGCAGTTTGGGAGCATGTAAGAGGGCGTGAGTGGAAAGCGCAACGTCGCGGGGCGGCCCGTGTTCCCGCCGGATGAGGAGCTCCGAGACTGCACGTGGTGGGGGGAGGGCATCGCGCGAGTGCGTTGCCGAGATCAAGTGATGGGCGCGCACCTGCATCAGGGCTGGCAACGCCACCTCAGTGATGGCCTTGCACTTCTGCATCTCGAGAAGCCGGAGTGTCGGGCATTCGACGTGCGGGGCAGACAACTTGATGCAGCCATGCGCGTAAAGCGATGTGAGCGCAACGCACTTGAGCTCGAGCGAGCTGAGCTGCGAGCACCACGAGAGGTACAACTCGCGGAGCGATGCACTCTGGAGCGAGAGGGCGTATATGCGGCGGCAGCCGCACGCGTACAGCCGGTGCAGCCGGTGCGAGCGCGACACGATCAGCTCTAGTGCGTCGGCGTCCAGTGCGAAACAAGAGGAAAGATCCAGCACCTCGAGATGCTCGCACTCGAGCGAGGGCACGCGCAGGGCTCGGCAGCCAGCGAGCGTGAGGCTTCGAAGAGACCCGGAGCACACGCGCACCTCTCGCAGCCACTCCGAGCCGCCGAGCAGCAGAGTGTGCATGGCGGGGCAATTAACATCGGGGCTGATGAGGGCCGAGCAGTCTGATAGCCGCAGTTCGCACACCGACCGCAACGCGATGCGCGGGGAGCAGAGTGCAAAGAGCTTTGATACGTCGAGCAGGCGCACCTGAGGGCAGGCGGCTAGGACGCACGCGAGCCCATCGTCGTCTAGCGAGGTAGCGCGCGAGAGGTCAAGACTGACGAGTGAGCGGCTCGCGCCGATCAGCCGACTGCATGCAACGGCGATGGGGCCAGCGCATAGCCCCGCTCCGCCGAGAGAGAGTTGACGAAGCCGGTTACACAGCGGCAGGAGGGCGTCGATATGCGAGGCGTCGAGTCCGGCGCGCAGATCTAGCTGGAGCTCGGCGAGCGCGACGGGCTGCTCGGTCGAAGCGGCAGCTAGCGCCGGCGCAAGCGTCTCGGGCCTCTGAGGTTGCTGGATGGCAATTGAGGCGAGGCGCGGGCAGTCGAGCGCTACGCTCTCGAGTTCGAGGCACCAGCAGAGGTCGAGGCGGCGCAGTGCTGGATGCGCGAGGTCGACGTGATGCAGCCGGTGGCAAGCCGACAGGTCGAGTGCCTCCAGCTTGGGGCAAGCGGCGAGCACGGGCGTGAGTACGTCGTGAGGACACGCCGCGCAGCCATCGAGCCGCAGCATGAGAAGCTCCGGGCACTCGAGCTGGAGCTCGCCGAGCTTAGAACAGCCGGAGAGGACGAGACGCTTGAGCCGGGGCGCGCTCAGCCGGAACGAGCTCATCTTGCCGCCAGAGAGGTCGAGCGACGTGAGCTGCGAGCAGGTGCGCCCGAGCTTGCTGATGCTATCCGACAATAGCTCTCGGCAGTTGTGCAGCTCAAGCGTCTGCAGCGCCGGGCAAACGACGTCGAGCGACTCCATCGTCCGGCAGCCAGAGAGGCAGACGCTTGTGAGTGATGCGGAACGGAGTATCGTCTTGTGCAGCCGCATGTTGCCGTAGCAGTCGAGGCGGCGCAGGCCGCGGAAGCCAGCGGCCGTGGCGATTGCGGCGTCGCCCAGCCGGTCACACATGGATACGTCGATCCGGCTGACACACGCGCAACGCGCGGCCAGCAGGCCTATGGCGCCTTCGGAGAGATGGGGCCACTGGGCGAGATGCAGCTCCTCCAGGTACGGTAGCTTGGAGAAGGCGGCCACCGCGCCCGACTCGGTGAGCATCTGGCAGCCGCGCACCGAGAGCGACGCGAGCTTGCTGCACGCGCACGCCAGTGCAAGCAGCGCGCCATCCGATGCGCGCGAGCCGCAGATGGCGAGGTGGCGAAGCTGGGGGGTGTAGGAGGCGAGCGAGCGAAGCGCAGGGTCGCCCACCCCCGATCCGTTCCACGAGTAGTCCAGCTCGACAAGCTTGCGGCAGCCGCGTGCGATTGTGGCGACGGACGCATCAGTCAGCCTACAGTGGCTCATCCGCAGCACGCTCAGGTTGGCGCAGGCGGCGACGAGTGCGGCGAGCGCCGGATCGTGAAGGTGGACGCATCGCGAGATGTCCAGCTCGACCAGCGCGCCGCCGCACGCCGCCGCTGCCAGCGAGAGCCCACGGTCACTCAGCTTGGAGCCGGAGAGGTGAAGGCTGTGGCCGCCACAGACCGCCAGTGCCTCCTCATCCAAGGTGTGCGCGAGGATAGCGTGATGGAGGAGGCGGGCGCGCACGCGCGGCGATAGGCGCGAGAGCTGCTCCACGCTCGCCATGCCGCTCGCCACACTGCAGCACAGCTCGACCAGCGAGGGGGGCGCCGACGCGGAGGCCATCGCCGCCGCCGCCGCCACCGCCCGCGGGCGCACAAGGGAAACGGGGGGGAAGGTAGGAGTACCGAGGGGGGACTACAAATAGTGTCGTAGTCGTAGGACATCTTGTGAGCTAGAGTACAGTATGGGTGCACCATTAAGGTGGTTCCTTAGGATTTAGGAAGAGGTGGGAAATCGGCAGGTGAGGGGCGGGTGGTGCAGGTGCGCGCGCTCTCCAGCGAGGAGCTCTCCCTCTCCAGGAGAGGCCGTGGCGATGTATGGGATGCCTGCCTTCGACGACCCGCTGGGCACCATTCCAGTTGAGTTGGGTGGGCTCCCCAGCGCAGGTTCTGCGGCCCCCGAGCATGCCGCGCCGCCTCTGCACGTGGTGCAAGTGCAGCGTGGCGATCTGCCCACATCGTCTGCGCTTCTGTGCCCGGTGTGCGACCCACCCAACGATGAAGAGGCAGCCGATGTCGTGGCAGAGGCAGTGGCAGCTGGGCAGATGGCAGTGTGCACAGAGCAATGGCTCCAGGGAGTGATGTTGGACGCGGACGGCCAGCAGTGGCTGTGTTGGGTGGAGCGGCCATACTCAGGCCCAGGGTTCGAGGACAAAGTGGGCAAGAATTTCACTCAGCAGGCATGCAGCGACGTCGCGCAGCACCTCGCCCGAGAAGCTCACCCTGCGCCTTTTCTTGCCAGTAGGCCTGTGAACATGTTAGCCTAATATCTAGATATTAGGTATCTACTTGGCAAATCGCACTATTAGTATCTAATATGTTAGCCGAAGTGCACTATCTATATCTAATATGTTAGCTGTGGCCGCCAATCCTATTATTAAGCTAATAATAGGGTCCACAAGCCACTATACACTATACAAGCCACAAGCGATCGACCGATCGAATGCAGAGACAGACGACAATCGACAGGCTCGCTGGGGGCTAAGTAAGAAGTAAGGCGTCACGGACAATTCTTACCCGCTAGGAGGGCGTGGGCAAGGGAGTCATCCGATTGACCTGCCTTCAAGTCATCGTGCAGCTTGCCGGCCTTTGAGAAGGCTCGCTCCACACCGGCGGACGAGGCAGGCCGACCAAGGTATTGGCGTGCCATTTTCGCCAATTGCGGCAACGCGTCCGTCCCGCCCGGTCCGGGTCCTGAGGGTGCCTTGCGATCGCGCAAGCGCCACCAAGCTAGCACATCTACATCCATGTCAGCCTCCTTAGGAAGTGAGAGATAAATCTCGAGCTCGTCTCGCACCTCATCTGCCGCCTCTTCAATGTCGGGGAGGTCAAGCGTGGGCGCGAGCGGAAGCGCGAAGACCGAGCTCACAGCACCCGAAAAGTCTGATGGCTTTGCACGCTTCTTCGACTCCATCTGCACCTGAGGAGCCGCTGTCACTAGCGGCGTGACAGGCGAAGCTGGTTTCCAACAGCTGGCCCACACACCCTTCAGCGATCCCATAGCACGGTCCTTTTCTGCACTCAGTGCGTCCTCCTCAATGCCCGGGAACTCGTAGCCTTTGAAGCGTGGATCAAGGAGGGTGGCGACATCGAGCTCATCACGCTGAGCGCCGGGCAATTCATCGATCCATCGCCGATTCAAGTCATCATGCAAAAGCTTCCGCGCCGCCTTCACTGCCGCATGCAGCCTGCTTGCGGGCATCCATTGCTGACCCGGTGCCTTCCACGCCATGTAGATGCTCGAGCTGCCGAGACCTTCGAGCAGGCGGTAGATGCTTGGGAGCACGAGCGAGATCGAGACGTAAGTAGTGCCTTCCAGGAGCTTCGTGACTTGCGCAGGCGCTTGCAGGACAGCCAGACTTTGATCGATGATCTCCCAATCGATGTGGCCCAGCCGGTTGGACTTGTAGGCATCATTCCTCGATGCCTCCGCGCCGTACTTCACGTCGTACATTTGCACAGCCTGGCGGTGCTCCCGAAACCACTCAACCATCTGGAAGGAGGAGAACCAGCGCGTGGCTACGTCCTGTACAGGCTTCTTGGTTGGAAGCCCAAGCTCCCTTTGGATGGTGCACAGATCTTGAATGCCAACTGTCGAGCGGTGGAAGTAGCTGACGATGCCTTTGGCCCGTGCCAATGTCTCACGAACCCCAGGCGCGCCCGTGAATTCTTTCACCGACAACTCGAGAGTGTGAGCCGCACAGAAGCCGCCATCGAAGCCGCTCCAGCCTTTAGCCATATTCGATGCGTTGTCTGACACTTTGCCGTGCACGGCCTCGTACACTGAGCCACCTTCGCGCCATTTGATGCCGTGGCGTTGGAGCGCCTCGACCGTGATGTCGTCAATGGCACAACCCGTATGTCGCGTCGAGCCAAAGGGAGTTGCGGCAACCATCCACTCAGCCACTCAGCGATCTTCCAGTTTGCCCCGATGCCGTACAATAGGATCCCCATAATCGAGCACCGCACCACCTCTTCTCTCGCCCAAACTTGGTTTCTGCAAACCTTGCGTCGTCGTAGGGTTGCTCCAGCCAGCACTCCCACTGCTCGCCGTCAGCCTCCAGAGGCAGCCCCTCCAGCCACTGCACCACACACTCCTCCTCCCTGTCCTCCTCCCTCGAGGCAGCCACCGCCTCAGCAACCTCTGGGTCTTCGCGGTCACACTGTGTGGTCGCCGCCTTCTTGCCGCGTCCTCGCACTTCCACCCACGCAATCGGCTCACGACGCGATGCTGGATGCTGGCGGCCCAGGCGAGGCCGCGTCGGGCCCCGAGGATCCGAGCTGTGCTTGCAGCGCCAGCCCCCACGCGTCACCAAACTCTCCCATGCCAAACAGGACCATGGTGGCCGTGGGAGGAGGGGAGGAGGGGGGGAGGGGGGGCGGCCGGCAGGTGCAGCGGCAGCGTCCAATTTTACTCTTTAGAACCACCTTAACTTGTGGGGAGTTAGAATGGGAGCCGGGGGCATGCGAGGGGGGAGATTTGGAGGGGTGCATAGGAGTATGTATCTGTGTCAACAGCACGCGCCAAGGTGTACGGGCAGGTGCGCTGAGGGCTGTCGTGTTGGTACCGGGCTAGTGGGAGTAGTGGTACTAACGCTCAGTTGTTTTATTATACTACCTCCGTTCCAAAACTGAAAATTTTTTCAGTTTTCTTTTCACAGCTCCCCAAAACTTGAAATAAATAAACCGCAACTTCAATGGGGGGGTTGCCGGTACATGCTGGCTTAATGGGGTGAGGAGGGGGGGGGCTCAGCACTCGAAACAATATTGAAATGGGCAGCTTTTCAATGTGGACTGGGTGTGCAAATCGGCTGACGCGAACGATTGGCGCCAAAGCTCTTGGCCCGTGGCACTCGCGGCCGCATGGCGCGGCTGAATGAAGGTGGTGGAGCCGCCGCAGCGCGGCGCTCGCACTGGGGGCGAGTATGAGTGGCAAGGCAAGGGGCGCAAGAAGAGGAGCTCAACCACCAACGGTCCTCCCGGTGGAAACCATCACGCCTTGCGCCTTGCCGCATCGTCGTGACGTTGCTTCTGACAGTAAATGGAGTGCCCGTTTTTGACACGTTGTGGGGCGCTTTAGCTTTAGATTTTCGTTAACATCCTGAACGAAAGCACCTTGTTAAGCCAGCATGTACCCTCCCCACACCCCGGCCCTCCATCTAGTGCCTCCTCTTCTCTGTGCGCCGCCCTCGCTTCCCAAAGGCTCTCTCACATCTCAGTTTTGGAACGGAGGTAGTATTATTCTAGAAAGAAAGTTTTTACGATTCTACCGCTACCGCTTTACGCTTTACGCTTTACTCTTTACTTTGGGGTATTTCCTCAATCTCGACTTTTCATTTGTACACCCTTAGAAGTTAAAATAGTATTTGACCGCCCTATAAATGGGTGTTTTCCCGGGTTTCTACCGCTTTACTTTCGTGCTGTATTTCCATTTCCTCAATCCTGACGTTTTCATTTTTACACCATTAGAAGCTTAGAAGTTAAAAGAGTGCTTGACCGACCTACCATAGGGTGGTCCATGAATAGACAGCATCGTGATGTACAGAGGTAACATCGAGTGGCTAGCGTTCCGGACGGCGATAGGAGTACGGTGAATCCAGTCGGGATGCCGGGATGAGGTTGCGACACTGGGAGTAGAACTGAGGTATCTACAACAAAACACGACTTATGTTTAAATACCCCCCCCCCCACAAGTTCACGAATTCGAAGGCGCGAGGAGCGGCGGCGCACTGGGCGGCATGGCATGCACGGCGCGGCCCGCCCCCCCTCGCGCGCCTCGAACGAGCCGCCCGGCGCTTCTTCTTCTTTCATCTGGTTTTTGGCCACGTTTCTTTTCACTTCTCTATCGGGCTGAAGGGCGATCTCTCTCTCTCTCTCTCTCTCTGTCTCTCTCTCTCTCTCTCTCTCTCTCTCTCTCTCTCTCTCTTCCTCTCTCTCTCTCTGTCTCTCTCTGTCTCTCTCTCTCTCTCTCTCCTCTCCTCTCCTTCCTCTCTCTCTCTCTCTGAAGTGTGTCCTTCCTGGCTTTGGCCCCCTCCCTCTTCCCCCCCCTTCCCCTCTCTCACGTCTGTGTGGCCCAGCCACCACCGGCGCCAGTCGCCGTCGCGGGCTTCTCTCCCTCCTCTCCTCTCTTCCCCTCCTCCCCTCCTCTCTCCTCCTCGCTCTTCCTCGGCTGGAAGCCTCAGTGTTCTCCCGACGAGATGCCCAAGCCGGAAGACCCGATTGCTGCCAAGCGCTCTTTCCTGGCTCATGAGTGGGCACGCAAGCGCAATGAGCAGAAGCAGAAGGCCGAGGAGATTCGGTGAGAGAGAGCGGGGAAGGGGTGAGCAGGGGGGAGTGTTGCCAGGGATGGAGTGAGGGAGGAAGGGTGCGGAATGGAGGGCGAGAGCGAGAGTGAGAGGAGGATGGGCGAAAAAGCCTAGGGGCGTAGAGATGGGAGGGGAACGTGTGCGTGGGTATGAGATAGCAAGGGGATGACGTGCGTCAGCTGTCGCTCACCAACAATCGTTCGCCCCGGCCCTCCTGCTGCCTTCATCCCCGCAGCGAGCAGCGAAGGCGGGAAGCCGCCGAGCGGCACGCGGTCGCCGAGGCCGAGGCGAAGGCGACTGAGGCGGCGGTGGCGGCGATTGGGGTACCATCGCGCCCGGCGAGCAATCACCTGGTCGCTGCGCTCGAGGGAGCCGCTGGTGTCGCGCAGGCCCCCACCCTGCGCAAGCTTCGCACCGCCCGACTCGCTTCCGCTTCGCGACCAACTGACGCGCATGAGGCCGCCATTCCCCTTGGCTGGCGGTCACAGGCGGCGCCTAGCGCCGCAGCGCGTTCCGCAGACGGGGGGCTTTCAGAGGGCGCAGACCGGCAAATGCTGCGGGGGATCGAGGCGCCGAGCATCGCCGTGGGCCTAGTACCCGTTTCTGCATCAGGGCCTAGTGCCGCCGCCGCGCCGCACCCGACTCCAAATGCATCAGCCGTGGTCACCGGCCAGAACCCATTCCCCCAGCCATCGCGAGAACTTTTGCTCGAAGTGCGCCAGCAGCAACTCGAGGAAGAGGCAATGCAGCAGCGTCCACCGGCTGGCCCCGCCAAATTCACCCGGGCACCCTCGCAAGAGGAGGTCATACACCTCCTGCAGCAGATCCACCCGGACAACCGAGCGGCCACGCAGAACTTTGCCACCAAGCCCTTCCCGCCCGCGGCAGCATGGGGAGCCGCGGAGGGCGCAGCTGGGGCAGCATCATACTCGCCGACAGAAGGCCGGCCGAGCGTACCGGTCACCCGCTCTGCGTCGCGTGAGGCTAAGGCGAGCGCCGCTCCTGGGCAAGCCGTGTTGACGGCCTCCAATCCCACCAACGACGTTGCGAGGGCGATGCCGCAGCATGCAGATTCGCAGAAGGGAGAGGCGCCCCGGGCTCGCAAGAAGTGGTCCATGGCGCCAACTGCGCTGGTACTGCCGCTTGCGGGTCAAAACTCGCCTGTGGCGCCCCCGCCAGCGGTGTCTGCTATTGCGCCCAACATGCAGGCAATGCCCCTCACGCAACCAGAGGGTCCCCCGCCGGCTTCGAGCGAGGCCTCCACTCCGCTGATGAGCACCCACCGGATGTCTGCCCTACCTGCTCCCCCAACTGAGCCCAAGGCGCCGCACGAGGACCCTCACATTGACGGGCTCAGTGGGGCGGACGAGCAGTCTGCGGGAACACCCCCCTGCCCTGACACGCCCCCTGCGGGCTGGCGAGGGGCTACGAGCACCATCGCCGCCGCGCCAACTCCTCCCACGTTGCGGGGGGTCCTCACGCTCGCCGTCGACCGCCGCGATGCCAACGAGGCCGACACGGAAGGCGTGTCAGGCGATGTGTGCGCTGGAACCTCGCCACCTGGCGATTCGGGCAGGGAGGAGCAGGCAAGCGCGCAGGCACCGCTCCTGTCGCCGACCTCGTCGGCTGAAGAGATTCTGCGCTCACTTGAGCAGCGCGTGAAGGTCAGACCGGGAGCTCCCGAGCCCCTGGCCCCGCCGGCGAGTGCTCCAAGCCATGCTCCGAAGGCCACCTCGTGTACTCATCTCGAATCAGCATTTGCAGCTGCGCCGTCAACTTCGCGCACTGCGCCGCCTCCTCCCCCTGCGACGAAGCCAACTGTGCCTCCTCCTCCGGCCACGGACTCGGGACGCACGGCTGTGCGCGCCTCATCCTCTGCCTGCGGCCTCCCGAGTGCGCTGCCGGCACGACTTGGTCGCTCGCCGTCGGACGCAACCATGCCCCCCCGCACAAACCGGAGCTCCTCCATCCTCTCGGGGGCGAGGCAAGCCAGCAGCGCGGGCGGTGGTCGCGAGGCTACCGAGGCGATCAAGGACAAGGAAGACCCCGTGACCCGTCAGATGATCGACAAGCGTACCTCGCGTCGGAACAACCGCGAATCCTTTGTGGCCTCCATTGCCGCGTGGCGGGACGAGTTGCACGCGCGGAAGCCATTGTCGCATGTGAGTAGCAGTGCCAAGCTGAGCCTCCAGTCTGAACCTATTTGCTCGCGAGTCGAGGTGCAGCAACCAACTTCGCCTTCTCTCCCTCATTCGTGCTGCCCCTCAGGTGCGCACCGCCAGCAGCGGAAAGCCGCCCGCAGAGCAGCGCAAGGTGCTGGTGGTCGCTCGCAAGCGGCCGCTGTTCTCTCACGAAGCTGGACGAGGCGATTTCGATGTCGTCTCTACTGCCTCGCAAACGATCGCAGTGCACTTGTGTATGATGAATCCCGATCTCAAGGGGATGTTCGTGCGACATCATGAATTCGGAGTCGGTCTGTCCTTTGGCGAGGACAGTAGTAACGAGCAATTGTGCGAGTCGGCCATTGTGCCGCTCCTCGAAAACGTGAGCGGCTCAAGAGGAAGTCCTGCGCGCCACGCCGCCCTTGCCCCCAAGCCCTGTGTGCGCCTCGCTGCCCTTGCCCCATCACGTGCAAGCGCACTACCTGCCGATCGGACGTGTCCACTCATCCAGTCCTTTGGTTAGATTTGACCTCAGGTCGCTCGCGGTGGCGCATCCACCGTCTTCATGTACGGCCAGACGGGGTCGGGCAAGACGCACACGATGGCAGGCATCGAAGAATTTTCCGCATCCGCGCTACTCCCGGCGGTAGCGTCCGACATGCCGAGAACTGAGCCGCGCGCGGTTCTCCAGTTCTATGAGGTGAAGGGGGACCGTTGCGTCGACCTGCTCTCCGCAGAGCGCGGCAAAGAGCTAATGCTCGCCAACGATGCGTCGGGTGAGCCCCCACCGCCCCTACGATTCCCTTTCAGTCATTACTCCGCTTGAGGCATGGGCAGGGCCACGGGCCACAAAACGTTGCAGTCCATTGTTGGCAGTTGCACGTGGCTAGACGGATGAGGTACATCGCAGACTCGCCGCCGGTTGTTCTTGCACTCAGGCACGACGCAACTGTTAGGCGCAACCACGGCCGACATCAACTCGGCCGAGGAGCTTATTGCAGCCATCGCACAGGCCAAGTCTCGTCGTGCCACGCATGCCACTGGCGCTAATGCTGCTTCCTCTCGTTCGCACGCCGTATGCCAGCTCGAGCTGCGTGTCGGCACTAGCGTTGTGCAGGATGGCGAGCCACCTTTACAACGCAAGCGTGCGCGTGCGGGTGGTGCAATTCTCACGCTTGTGGATTGCGCCGGATCGGAGAGGAAAGAAGACTCCGCCTACCACAATTCTGACCGAAGGAAAGAGGTGAGCCATGTCTAGACGAAAGGCAGAGAGACGGCGATTCCGGCTTCCCGAAGGAACGCCCCCCCTCCCCGCCCCGCGCCCCTCCCCTTGACCGCGCGATTCATTGGGTGATTGGGCTGGCTCCCACCCGTCTCTAGGGGGCTGAGATCAATGCGTCTCTTCACGTGCTCAAGGAGTGCATGCGGCAATGGGTGGCAACCGAGGAAGGCAAACAGAACGTGCACATCCCCTTCCGCCAGTCCGCACTTACCCGGGTCCTCGCCAACTCCTTCACACGGCCAAACACGTATGTTGCTTGCACTTACGACAACGAACACGCAACTGAATGGCCTGAGCTCACTTAGGAAAAGGAAACTGCGCTCTCATTACCTTTAGGGCGGCCGTCGGTGCCCCGACGGCACCGCTGCTTTGAAGTCCACACCGTGTGCGTTATTCATGTTCAATCCATATCCTCAAAGAGGCGTCGCTCTGAACCTTCTATCCCCTCCCTACCCCTTGACGGATCCTCGCAGTCTCATGGCGGTCATCGGCACCGTTTCTCCAGCTTCAACAGATGCTGAACACTCGATCGCTACTCTACGCACCGTCTGCCAGATTGGGGCTGAAACAAGTGTGTGCCGCGAAACGAAGCAAGCGGTCCGTCCTATTGCACCTGCTCTGGAACCCGCTACGTTGCATCCAAAGATGTACGATGTGGCTGCAGTACGTAACTACCTCTCGAAGGTGTGTGGTGGCAGCTTCGCCCCGCTGCTGCCCAACGTCTCGCCCTCGCTTGACGGCAAGGGACTCATGAAGCTCTCGGCGAAACAGATGGCTAGCATATGGAACATCTCGGATGAGATGGCCACGCAGGTAACCAGATGGAGGAGACCTTATTCCCCTTGCTTCTCAACGGCGCGGGCAGCATACCTGACTTGAACTTTCCTCTCAATGTGCCCCTGCATCCTAGTAATCCCTTCGCCAGCGGTGCTCATTGAGGCATCTGCCTTGGCTACCCTGCCGAGGCTCTCCGACCTGCACCATCAAGTCATGGCGGGCGCCTCACTCGAAATCCAACAACTCACGACTTCGTTTTGCTGAGCTTAGCCCTGTCTGCCTCTATGCCCATCCACTTTTTGCAGATCTTCAATGAGCTCCGCGTCGAGGCAAAGCGCTCTGAGGAGTCTTCCAAGGCGCGCCGTGCGGGCATGCGTGCACATGAGCGCAAGAAATTTGGCTGAATTACCCCTGCACAGGCGTCGGCGCCTTGGCGCACAACAAGTCTTCAGTAGGCTCAGACTCCCGGCACCAATATGCTTGGGTGTGACAATAAGCTGTGCCAGAAAATCTTCCCGTGTCGAGTGAAGAGATTGATCTTGCACGTGCCATCGCTTGAGCCAACGGAAGAAAACCTGATACGGATGATCGATGGGAACTTTGGTGGTCCACAAGCACTAGACAGTAGACATCGGACGTCGGCCGACCGATGCCGAGAACCTTTAGCCAGGTTCCACTTGAAGATGTGTGGTCGGGCAAGCCGCACCATCAGACGGACAGACGGATGCTCCTTTTTGCCCTGGGGAGGACCCAGGCGCGTTCGGGGCGGGCACTACTACATGTGTGTGGCGGTGCTAGTAAAGAAAAAAAATCTTCTTAACATTCACGCCGCGCGCGCGACCCTGCATAACTATCTAGCAGCCGCGCTCGCTTACCTTAAATCTCCCTCTCACTCGCCTGGCGGCTCGTCCCCTCGTGCTCTACTTAGGGGCCCAGTGTTCGGGGTCTTTCCGGTGGCAGGCGGCGTGTACCGATCCCCGATGGTCGACTCCGACTCCTCGGCCTCCTCTTGCGCCATCGGGCTGTTGGTTATTTCTTGAAGTTCCCGTGGTTATGTTTCACATTGGGTCTTGGACTTAGGGATGTGTTACTCGCGAAGACGTCGGTGTTGGGTCGTAGGTGGTGGGGGTGGGGGATTCGTCGGAAGGTTAGGCGAGTTACTCAGCCATGTCGAGCGCTTGTGCCACTAAGGCCAAGTTTGTGTTCATCGTGAGGGCGCCTCTGTCGCGTGTTTCGAAGATCGGGTCACTTAGTTGAAACCTGTTAATATTCTTACCGCACTCGCGGCGAATGGAACCACTACCTACTTCTAACTACTACACGTAGCATACTTTCTACACCCCCATTCCCCCGGCCCTTCTCCCCCCGCCATCAGGCGGCTCCCCCCCGTACACTACTAGGGGGATAGGGGTGGAGGGCTTAGATATGGTCCGGTGGCCCGCGCCTCCCCCCGGTGATCTTACCCCCCCTTCCTCCTGTGTCTCCGAGTGGGCGGCCGACTCTCCGACTCTGTCCCGAGCCTTATCCTGTAAGCAGGAGCGGGACTTACCGATTTTTCGGTGGGCGGAGCTCCCCCCCTTCTCCGCGCTCTCTCTCCCCTCTCCTGCGGCACGCGCGATGGCGCGCCTGCGGCAGGCCGCCAGCTGCCCTCTGGCGGCCCCTGGAGGCTCCTGGAGGCCAGCTCAGGGGGTAGAGGAGGCTGGGGCTGGGCCCTGGCCTCCCCTGCCTCTCCCTCGCTGGCGCTCTAGAGCCTCTGGGCCCCCCACGCTGCACCTGTATGCCTGTCGACCAGGGGGGAGGGGGGGTTGGAGCAATGGGCTGGCCACGACTGGATAGGATGGGCGAATGGGGCGAGCCTGTGGGGAAGGAAGTGGGTCAGTAGGGCAGTGGGCTCCTGGCAAGCGGGCCGACCTTAAAACGCGATAGCGATAGCTCCCCGGGGGAGGTAAAATCTCCCAATAGCTCTCGGGGGATTTTCTCGGTCCCCCGGTAGCTCCGGTGGGAATGGGAATGTTGGCGATCGGGAGAAAATTTGCCCCCGATAGCTCTCGGGGCCCCCCGATAGCTCCTAGCTCCTGGGGGGCGTTGGCTCCTGGGGGGTAACATATATACTGTTGGAAAAGCTGAATGTTGTTCCCGTCAATCAAAAAAAAACCTTTTAAGATTCTTACCGCACTCGCGGCGAATGGAACCACTACCCACTACAAGTAGCACGTAGCATACTCTCTACACCCCCATTCCCCCGGCCCTTCTCCCCCCGCTATCAGGCGGCTCCCCCCGTACACTACTAGGGGGATTGGGGTGGAGGGCTTAGATATGGTCCGGTGGCCCGCGCCCCACACGATCCGCAAAACATCCAGACCAACGACCAAAGAAAGCTTCGACTCCCTTAAACACGAGGAAAGAATGACGAAAGAATTCTTCCGGAAGTTTCAATCCCGAACCTCGAATAGCGCGATCCCGGAATTGTACGTCACAAGAGACTGGAACGCTCCGGACAAGGACACAAGACACACGACCGCGGACGACGCGGAGATACGCAGAGAACTCCGGAAATACTACGTATGGCTCTACCAAGAACGAAACAACGTAAGAGACCTCGAGTTGGAGTTGGAGGCGACACTGGAGGCAGGCCCGATGAACACCCACGGTAGCGGCTCGATAGAAGGCAAAATCACGATGGAAGAACTCCAAAACGCCGTAGCGCAGATAGGCAGCGGCAAAAGCGCGGGACCTGACGCGCTGCCGGCGGAATTCTACAAAAGTTTCATAGACTTAGTAAAACACGACTTCCTAAGAGTCCTAAATCTGGCACTCGATCAGGGATACCTGAGTGTATCCATGAGGGGAGGGGACATAATACTCCTATATAAAAAAGGCTACACACGAGACACGAGACCCCAGCCAGGAACTACAGACCCATCACGCTACTGCAGAGCGACTATAAAATCCTAGCCAAAATACTTACGAACAGACTAAAAATGGTAATCGGAAACATAATTTCGAAAGTCCAACTAGGCTTCGTCCCGAAACGCCTAATAGGAGAGGCCACTCACCTGCTACAACTAACACAGGCATACCTACCTAGACGAAACGGGGGAGCCCGGCCTGCTCTTAGCGCTCGACTGGGCGGCCATGGGGGCGACTCTCGGGAACTCTGGACGAAGACAAGAGAAAGAGCGGGAAACACCCGGGACACGGGGGAAGCGCAAACAAGGAAACAAAGGGCGCGCACACACAAGAAAACAAGGGAGGGGGATCGAGCATGATCAACCCCGACCTAACACACTTGGGGAGAGAGAGAGAAAGGGGGGCGGGGGGGGGGTTGGGGATCGGGGGATCCCGATCGGACGGAGGGGACGCGGACGAAAACTCGCAAAGGGGGGAAACCAAGGGAGAGAGGCTCCCTTGGGGAAACCTAAGGGCGGCTCTCCCCCTAACCGCGACAAGAATTGATATGGGCGACTTGAGACCCGTATTTCACATAAGCGACAAGGGTGGGCTAAAAACCCAGCGAGGAGCTAGTGGAACTAGCCACCAAGCTGAAGATCGCGCACGCTGTCGCAGAGGCCAAGGAACAAAGCAACGAAAACTAGCAAACCACGGACTCAACGAACAAGAGAGGACACCACTAGAGGCAACGTGATCTAGACGGGACCCAACCACCAAACCGTGGCCGAGTGGACACGACCTGCGAGAGCAAGAGACCAAAAGGCCTACCCGGAACCCACACTCCAAACCAGGCCTCAGGTAGTGGTAGTGCACCGAGGCCGGACCCCGGAAACCAAAGAAAAAGGAATGAAGGGGGGCAGGGGAAGAGGTGGGGGAAGGAAAGATAAGGGCGGTGAAAGTAGAAAAAAAAAATTCTTGAAGGTGCCCGCTATGCTGCTACTGACTCACACCCCTCCGGTATCTCACTCGCCATCGCCTATACCCCACACTCTCATCCCCGCTTCCGCTACCCCCCCTACGGGGGGTGGGCCCGCGTGCACTACGACGGGCCAGGCGGGTGGGGGGCGGGCTGGGGCAGGCCTGTCAGTTCTATCTCTGCGGACAAACGTAAACGCGCGCGTCGCTTATCTTATTTTGTCTCTTCGTTTTGTGGACCCCGCCTCTTGGGTCGTTCTTCGTCTGGCGCCGCGCTTTCGCGGTGCCCGCCTGTCACATCGGGTGTCGACCTGTAAACATATCGTAAACGAGCGTGAGTATTACCTTTCCTCGGACCAGATCGTGTCGTTTTTTTTGTCGTTCTTTCCTCGTCGTTCTCTTCGTTCTCTTCCGGCGTGCGATGCCCGCGCGCGCCATGGCCCCCCTCGGGAGGGACCCTCGGGTCCCCCCAGAGAGCCAGCTGGGCCAGCTCAGGGGGCAGTGGAGGCTGGGGCTGGGCCCCTGGCCTCCCCTGCCTCTCCCTCGCTGGCCTCGCTGGCTCTGGGTGCCTTCCTGGCGGCTCGGATGCTCTGTGACTCAGTGGAGAAGGGGTGGGTCAGTGCGATGGGGAACATGTGCAGGCGAATGCGTGCGGCGCGCGGCGCGCGCTTGGCGGTAGTCTGGACAGGAATGATGTCAGCTCAGCCCCTGCCAGCAGGCAGGGGCTGAGGATGATTGTGCAGGCCCACCCAGAGGGTGTCTGCGATGGAGGAGGGGGGGAACGCGGCCCCCATGACCCTATCAGTTTTACTGATAGTTTTTGGGGGCGGTGAAAGTAGAGATGGATAGTCCTGTAGCCAATAGGTGTGTAGCTCTGAATCTTCAGATGTTTTTCAAAACATATAATGGATATGGTATATGGTATATGGTATATGGTATATGGTGGTCCGTGACCTAGATGGGAAATACAGTGAGGGGGCTTCCAAATACGGTAAATACAGTCTGTATTTGGCCTTCGTCCAAATACAGCCAAATACGGTACCAAATACAGTAACGGGGGGGGGGGGCTCCCATTCCCCAAGCCTCCCCCGTCGCCAATCGCCAGCATATGCCATATATTGCCCTAGCGCCAGCGCCAGCGCCCTCTCCCCCCCGCCCCCCCTTCACCCATCATCTCATCATGATGAGAGCATGTGAGAATGTAGATGGAGCGTGTACCCCATCCTGAACCCCAACCCTGACCGTGCCTCGCGCGATCCGCGCTCGTTGCGCGCATGGCGCATGGCTGCAGCGGTGCTGCATTGCGCAAACAAACAATGCAACAATGCCCATTGCCCATTGCTGACACAATTCTCCTTCCCACCCCACTCTTGTGCACCACAGGAACCTACAACTCGGTGCCCTGCCATGGGCCATCCATGGGCCTTCATTCAACACTTGACTCCCCCTCTCACTCTGCTCGCTCACTCCCTCTTCCTACTGCGTTTAACCCAAGCAGCACAAACCCCCTCGTCGTCCTCTGTTGTAGGTTGTAGGCACAAAACATCTCAACATCTCAACATATGACCAAACAGAGGGAGGACATGCCCTGAGGTGGCGGCGCTGCCCATGCCTAGCGCATGGGTATAGCGCCCTATCCAGCCATCTCTCCTTCCCCACAGCTCCTCTCTAATAATCTGCTCCTCACCCTCCCATTAGGCCCCCCCGCCTATGACCTATGAGACCAAAACAGGATCATGGCGTGGGGACTTTCGACGCGCGCGCCTGCGCCACCGTCCAAATACGGAGGGTCATATTGAGGCAGTTTCAAATACGGTAAATACGGTCTGTATTTGGCCTTCGTCCAAATACGGTGAATACGTATTTCCCATCTAGGGTCCGTGAATAGATAACAGTATTGTGTAGATCAAAGGTGACATCGTGCGTCTAGCGCTCGTGACGGCGATACAGTGACTCTAGCCAAGGACGACGTTGCCGCACTCAGGGTAGGACCGAGGTATCTACAACAAAACACGACTTATGTTTAAACAGGGGCTACGGATGAGCGGGTAGCGAGCAGATGACAAAAGAAAGTGTGGAAGCTCCAATTTTGGCGCTTCGGCAGTAAGAAGTTGAACAATAGCTAGCACCCTCGGGGGCAGCGTGAAAGGGGGAGCGAGCCCCTCGCCTACGAGGAGCCAGCCCCCTTCTGCGCACGCCTGTATCCGTCTTCGTCTGCAGGTGGAGAGCTCGTGCTCAACGTCATATTGGTGAAGATCACATAGAATCCAGGGGCCCCACTCAGCCACCGTCCGACCATCCATGGCGCGTGAAGGGACGGCTGGAGCTCGTGCGATGGGGTGTGGCCGGATCCGCCTTGCGCCGCTGCTCAGGCTGCTGTTGGTACTGCTGGCAAAAGGTGGCGACGCCGCGCTCCACGGGCGCCTCAGGCTCGGGCCGACGCGAAACTCTGCCGCACACCCGATTCTTCTCTGTGCTGCACCCGGCGACGCTGATGTGCCGCACGCTCCGCCTCAGGCTGCACTGAGCGAGCCGCCTAGCACTGCCGCCAAGGGACCATCGTGGGACGACGTGGGAGTGGGTCTCGGGCCAACGGAGACGGCCCTAGTGGGTATCCCGCTCTTTTTCCTCATCCAGTCTATCAGCATCGGCTCTGTCAGCGCGGTGGTGCCTGAGGAGCTGGCGCCTTTATTGGGGCGCGTCATCGCATTCGGGCTGTTTGCAGCCATCCAGGCAGCCGCAGGCCTGCCCCTAAGAGAATGGGCGCTCAGGGACCAAGTAGCCGGGGCCGACTGGAAGTGGCTCGACGGGCAACTCGCTCCGATGGGTGTCTTTCTCCCCTTTGCCTTTCTCGCCTTCCTGCCAACGGCTCTCGCTCAGGCGAGTGGGGATGCCGAGCTGGTGAATGCACTACTGCCTGCTGGCGGTGCCGTTCCATCTCCTGGGCGGCTCGTGGACGTCCTCGTTGCAGCGCCCCTAACTGAAGAACTCTTCTTCCGCGCGTGGCTCATCGCCGCTGCCCAGCGTGCAGGCGCGCCCCCTGCCATTACAATTGGTGCATCGGCGATCACCTTTTCGGTTTGGCATGTTGGTGGTGAGGTCGATGCATCCGGGGGCCTTCTCACCTTTGGTGTGCTTGGTGCATGGCTTGCGACCGCCTATATGAAGGGTGGTCAACGGCTTTCAACGACGGTGGGTGCCCACATGCTGTGGAATGCCGCCATGGTCGCCGTCAGGGTGTTCCGCAGCTAGCCAAGCTGGCGACACGGCAATTCCTCATATTGCAGCTCCTCATGCTCATGTTGCACTCCTCATGTCGCATCGATGACTGTGCATTGTCAGTCGAGAGGGCGCCTTCATATCGTCGCACTTCGTATGACATGGCCGCTTGGCATCGAGCTTTTGGGTGGATGGAACCTCGTCTCATTGCACATTTCCTTACATTCTTGTGTGCATGACGCATGGCGGTAAAGGGATTTGAGGCAGGCCACATTGGCCTCCTGCAAAAGGCACGGAGGCGCAAGGCCGAATTGGCCTCCTGCAAACGAGCCGGGTTGGACGCAGTTGACGTAAACATGACAAAAACAACCGCGATCAATGTGAAAGATGCATGTCGTAGATAGAGCTTCGACTAAGGTTAAACTTAGTTCACATGATGAAGGCGCCGCGGAACGGAGTGGAACGAACGGCGCGAACACGGAACCCGGTATCCGGCATCTCGGAGCGCGTCGGTGTGGTGGCACGAGCACGAGGCGCCTCCCTAGTGAGCGCCCTACTAACAATAGATCGACACAGCCTTGGATAAGGCATGATCTCTCTTTAATAAAGTAGTAGCAGCAGCACCTTTCAAAACACATGCCACACGCGAGTATGACTATGACCTCATGCTGTTAGTGAGAAATCAGACGGGCCTCACTGATGATGCCTACCACCGTTCTCGAGCTCTCACATCTACCCGAATCACACCTACCTGAAACAAATCTACGGGTCATTCTTTCCATGTTCCGTGTTGGCATTCTCACCCGAAGAGCCATGTGTCAGTGTAGAAGTACAGGTACGCTGAGACGACCTGTGAAGGTGCAGGTGCACGTTATGGTTAGCCGACACACTTAGTAGCGCAGCACGTCTTGTGCACAGCATACACTGGGTAGAGTCTTAAGTGCATTCAACAAGCACTATCACATCGCAAGCAAGCAGAAGGACCCGTACCATCAAAATGGCCCCTGCCTTGATCTCATCAACAACGGAACAGACCCATAGCAACAATGCCCACAGGACAAAGATGATGGAAAATGGAGTATTGCCCGGCTGCCAGCTGTCAGGTGGCAAGGCCAAGGCACTCGCCTCCAAGGAGTACACGACCACTGCGGTGGCTCCCATGCAGAATGCAAGTGGGACAGCTAGAAGTAACCCTGTCAGAATCTCCATGGGGCTACCAGAGTCGTACGCCTCTTGCAGACCAACTGGAATAGAAGCAATGATGGCGACAAGCAGGAGGCCCCGCGCAAAGGGACGCGACTCGGCAACCTCGACGAAGGTATAGCCTGTGACGAGGGGAGAGAGCAGCGGTGCCCATGTGAGAGCGGCGGCACGTTCAATGTACTGTGCCGCGGCGCCTCACCTGCGTGCCTCTTGCCCGGCGCTCGCTCTCTGAACTCCCTTGCGAACTGGTCAGGCTGTGGGATGCGAAGCCTGCGCGCCCACGCCTTTGGCTTCTCATCGACGGGAAGAGCCAGTTGCGCCCCCTCGGGACTGACGAGCACGAGCTCGCCCCGCGCGCACAGCCAGCACCACGCGCCGAGCAGCATGAGCCAGCACAGGCGGCCAACCATCGCAGCCGCAGCCACGCGGGACGCGTCGGCACTCCGACGGCGAGGAAGGCGAGAGAGTTCACACTGTACTGGTTCGGATGCGATGCTGGTACTCCTACTTTTAGAGTTTTCCTTGAGTGTACCCAGTACTGAGTGCTGGCAGCGTGGCAGCTAATGCTTTTTATGGGTACTCCGCTCACAGCTGGCGGGCTGGCGGGTATTCACCCGCGCGCATCCAATCGCCAGCGAGAAATGGGGAGGTGGCCCCAAGTGAAGCATCAAGCATCCTCCTGCCGGACGACGAGACAACGATGGACGATGGCGCTTGCTGCTTCTGCTTGCTGGACGGGGGGCGTTCCCCCGCCCTCTCCCTTCACCTTCAATTGAGTCGGTCGCAGACTGCGCAGAGGCAGAGGTCAAGCAAGCCCAAGCCCGCCTTCCCACCTTTCCTCTGCTAATGGGCTTGAGCCCGTCAGCCTCATAGTATCGGCCTTCCGGAACGGGAGAGCATCGCGAACCTGTTCCAAAAGCTGGGCGTAGAGCTTGTGGAAGAGAAGCCGCCCTGGTATGTGAATAATGTTGTATAAATGACTATGGACATTTGATGGCTCCATTCGATTGATGTCCCATAATTGACGGAACGACACCTGGCGCGCCTTGTAATAAATATTGTTTTCTAATCAAACTCAATTGAAAACAAAACGTCGGCGTGGTCCTCTTTCGACGTAACGCGACCTTAAAGAAAGCCGTAGAGTATGAGTATGCGTGCGCCCGACTTCTGAAGAAAGTTGAAGAAAAAAAAACTTCTGAAGATTCAGGGCTACACACCTACTATTTACGGGACTTCCCTTCGCTACTACATCGCCCTTATCTTCCCTCCCTCCACCTCTTCCCTTGCCCCCCTTCTTTCCTTTTTCTTCGGTTTCCGGGGTCCGGCCTCGGTGCGCTACCTGAGGCCTGGTTCAGAGTGTGGGGTCCGGGCAGGCCTTTTGGATTTGTCGTCGTTGTCGTGCGTGTCTGTCTGGCCTCGCTTTTGTTTGTTTGGGTTGTGGCTAGGTTCCATTGTCTCTAGCAGCAGCTTGTGTGGTGTGTCGGTGTTTCAATCTCCTTATAGTTCCCTTGATCCTTGGTCCCCTCGACAGCGTGTGCGATCCTCAGCTTGGTAGCTAGTTCCACTAGCTCCGCGCTGGGCTTAAAAGTCCACCTTTGTCGTCCTTGTTGAAAACGGGTCTCAAGTCGTTCATATCTATCCTTTTCTTTGGCTGTCTCCCCATGCCCGCTTGGGCGGTTCTCGCCGAGTCGGTTTCTTGCGCGAAGAGGAGTGCTTTGCTTAGCGTGGTGTATCTCTCTATTGTTCTTATTAGTATTGATTCTTCCGAGAAGTTTATGCCGTCGTAATGTATCCTATAGAAGTCCGTGATTATGTATCTCCACGCTAGTAGGTTTAGTACGTATAGCGCTTTCGGGGCGTCTCCCCTCGGGTAGATGAATAGGTTGTCTACAATGGTTTCTTCTCTGCTCCTTCCTATCTTAGGTGAGAAGCGTGCGACTTTGTTCAGCTCGTCAAGTATATTGGTTATCCCGGGGCATTCCCCTAGGTGTGTCGAGGATTCGTCTGTTTCCCCACATATGCGGCACGTGTTGGCTCTGTCTGGGAATCGGTTGTACGTGCCCACTCGCCTGTGTGTAATGTGTTTGAAGTGCGGATGCATGTCCCGCGCCGTTACCATTGGCGATGTGTATAGCTTCGCCAGGTGCGCCCATGTATCCCCGGGTATTTGGAGTTTTTCCTCCCATTTGGTCGGCCCTGTGAGGCGCTTGCGTTTGCGGTCCTTTCTCTGGAGGGCCTCGGTTAGATGTTCTACTCCGGTGCTGTCCAGCGGCGTTTTTCCGTCTAGCGTGTACTCGTCCGCTAGCGGGTATTCTAGTCTTTTGTTGGTCTTGTATCCTTCCCCCCATTGTGCCGGTGGGGATGTGTCTAGGTTTGTGGGTGTGGTGGGTAGTCCTCTCCCGATTATAGGTGTGCCTAGGTATGAGAGCTCCGCCTCATACCATCTTCCCCTGATGTTCGCGTAACTGAAGAAAGTTGAAGAGGAGGACGGCTTCCCACGAGATCGTAGGGGTCATACAACTCTAGTAGGTAGACGTTAACCCTATCATCGTATAGAATACGACACCTATCCTCTATTGTTGGGGTTATACCTTTGAAAAGGTTTTTGTTTTGTTTTTTATTGTTGGGGTTATACCAATACCCAGTCATCGGTTGCGAGGCGGAGGCGAGGGCACCTCCAACACTTAGGCAGATGCGCTGGAGTGGTAGTGGTAGTTCTCTGATGGTTGCGAGTGCTTCTTTCCAAAAGGTCAGGAGCCTGCTGGCTCCCCCAATGCTGTCGGTGAGTCTATTTGCTATTTGTCGGGATCGTAGATACGATCGTGGCATCGTGGCTCTTCCTAGACCAGAGCATCGAACCACAAATCACAAAGCATTACATTCATCAGCAACCTCCGTTAGTACCCCACACAAAAACGAGGCAGTATGTGCAAAGCGGCGACGAGGCAGCTCGACGCTTGCACGGCATTTGACACGTTTCAATGTGTACTTTGCGAGGCAGGTAGGGCCACATTGAGCGGCCCGTGGTCGATGGCCACCACTTGGGCGATGACCAAGTCACCACAGAGCCCCTCATTAGGATGGCCTAGACCTCCCAGCGATGGTTGCACTCGGTGCAGGTGGCATATGTGCGAGCTCGGTCGACATGCCGCTGACCAGCCCGGATAGCACGGTGCACAGCGGCTTGCGTGCAGTCGCACCGATCACAACGATACAGATCAGTCACAAACCCCTTGAGCGGCCGCTCTCGCACGCATTCGCGCTGCCGCTTCTTCTTCCATTCAGATCTCTGCTGCTGCAGCTCTACACTGGCCATTTCACGGCCTGACAGCTGCAGCAAGGCATCTGGAGCAAGCTCGCCGGTTAGAAGCCGTTTCCGCAGCTGCGGGTTCTTTGGGTCCCTCAGATTGAACACAAGCTGGCGATACTTGGAGCGGAAGGTGGCCGTGCCGCACGCACGCAATGCAATCTCCAACTGAGACGCGAGCGACTCCAGCCGTTCTCTCTCCATCGGAGGCATCGACGGCACTAAGCGTCCACAGGTTGATGACGCGTGAGAAGCTCCACTTCTGTTGGGTGAGTGACGTCCTCTTTCACGGCTCCCAGTCTCAGCGTCGCTACTACTGCTGGCGCCACAACTCTGTGGTTCGCGGTTGGCGCCAAATGTTGCTCCCTTACCGACGCGACCCCCCGAGATAACCGCCAGAGCATCCGCGGCGAATCCATCCTCGAGGCTCTGGCGCAGGCGCTCTTTGGCTCGCTCAATGCTTGCCAGCGCGACGGCCTTGCCAAAGCGCCGGTTCGTGCGACGCAGCGCAGAGTTCAAAAGAGTGGCGTAGGGGAGGAAGTGGAGGATCCGCGCGAGGATCTCCTCTGGAAGAATAGTGAGCAGGTCGGGGAGGCGCTTGCTCGCCTCGGCCTCGCGGCTGTCCTGTGCAGCAGCCGTCTCTTGCTCAGTCTCATCTGAGTCCATGCATGCCTCGAGCTCAGCAGCAAACGCGGCATCCTCATCGTCGTCCTCCTCCTCTCCCGTGAGCGAGCTTGCCGAGCAGGTAGGGTTGCACGGCTCGCTCTCCGTCTCCATGCACGCCTCCAGCTCTGCTGTGAACGCCGCGTCCTTCTCCTCCTCGCACCGCGCGCGCTCCGCCGCCGTGGGGCTGCTCATCTTCGCAGAGAGGGAGGGAGAGGGGGTGGCGAGGGAGGGAGAAGGGAGAGGGAGGGAAGGCAGAGAGGAGCCGAGTGTTTAGTGTTAATAAGTGTTTAAGTCGCAGTTGTTTTGTAGGATGGAGTCTTCTAGTCCGAGGGGTGACGTCATCGGTAGCGGACCTACGTCATTGGCTTGTCGCGCGAGCTAGCCCTCAATGGTAACTCCGATCTATGTTGCTCTTCTCACAGTCACTGGGCCCCATATAGGTTGGGCCAAACATGGTACCCCCGCCGAGAGGGTTTCGTCCCAATTCCTCTTCCGCGTGCGACTGAGCGCACGTTCTCTGGACTCCTTCACCCAACACACAAGGTTGGATCGAACACAGAGACCGAATAACATTTCTACTCAAATGGGTTGTTCGAATCCCCGAATCCGCTCAAGGGAGCGGATGCTGGGTTCCACGCATCGCGACGAACTGACGAATTGGGATGGCCCATAGGGCCTGAGGGCAATGAGGCAGGAGCGAGGCCGGCGGCAGGCGCGGCGGAGGGATGCGGCGCGCCATGACCTGCTCTCAGAGGTCCTTCAGGGGCGTCCAGAGGGCCAGCAGGGGCAGCTCAGGGGGCAGTGGAGGCTGGGGCTCAGCCCCTGGCCCCCCCTGCCTCTCCCTCGCTCGCCTCGCTGGCCTTGGGTGCCGCCCTGAGTCCCCTGTCTGCCTGGCGACCAGGGATGGGGGGGGTGTCAGTACGAGAGCTGGCCCATGCGGGCCTGGGAGTGCGGCTCGCGGCCCGCGCCCACTAGGGGTCTGGGCCAGAATGATGATTGCCCAGCCCCTGCCAGAGGGCAGGGGCTGAGGTTGAATGTACGGGCCCACCCCGGGGGCCGGGGGGTCGTCCGCGATGGAGAGAGGGGGGCGCGAGGCCCCCATTGACCCCCACTTATAAAAGTAGGTTGAGCAGCTATAAGGCTATGTGGTAGAATGACCAGCTAACTCTGTCGAAGGCTTTTTCCTAGTCGAGGGCTAGTAGGAGGCCGGGCTCGCCGGACTCGTCAAAGGATGCCTTGGTGAGTTGCAAGAGTGGGTGGCCTCGCTTATTAGGCGTTGGGGGACGAAATCCAGTTGGTCCTTTGAAATGATGTTTCCTATTACTTTTTTGAGTCTATTAGTGAGTATTTTGCGAAAGAGCCAAGCATAACATGGGCGATTAGAGCGCTAGCGCCAGCGCCCTAAATGCACTCAGCGCACGCTTTTTCGCATACGAAGATCGTTACACGCTTTTCGCTCCCTCCGTCAATGAGCACAGAGACAAGAGTCGAGGCTCTTCTCAAAGTCAAAGTTCTTTCACAAGGCTAACTCCTTGCCATTTGCTCCACACGCTTGGCGGACTGCGCCACGGCTGGGTTGTCTCTAGTGGAGGCAACGAGCTCGAGCATTTCGCGCACTGCACGCGCGTACGATGAGCCCTGCTCCCCATTCCAGATTGGCGAGCACCATTGCGTGCACAGGCAAAGTGCGCCGCCCACCGTGAGGCATGAGACCGAAATGGACGGAGCAGAGACAGATTGTGAGATACCAAAGTAGATCGCCTCGAGCTTGAGGCCGTCGTATACCTCGTCGTGGGCAAATACACCCGCATTAGACGTGCCGCACGAATAGGCACGCCCAAGCGTCGTCCGGTCCTGGGGGTAACAGTGTGAGGTCAGCTCAACTCTACAAGCGAAGCATATTGGCCTTTGTCTTGGCAATGGGTAGCACTCGCCTCTGCGCACGCTCAAACATGTTCAAACCTTTAAGCCGGGGCGTCATCACGACTGAGAGCGCGGGGTTGAGCTGGCTACGCACCTGTGCCCCCAACTCGACGACCCGATTCATGTTCATGAACTCCCACCCGGCGCCGAACAGTAGTAATGATTCCCGAGCCCAGCCATTTGCCAACCATGCCTTGGTTTGCGACGCACATTGACGCGCTGTCTCCCAGAAGACGGGCGAGTCGCCGGTCTGGAGAAGCGCATCACATACCGCAGCAGCCGAGTTGTAGGGCAAGTCGATGAGGATATCGAGCGACCCGGTGCCTGCCACTACCGAGCCGTTCGACCAGTCGCCATCTGTTTCTCGATTGTGGCCGCAGAAACCGTTCTTCTCGGGGCCACCGAGACTTCGCATATTTAGGGCCTGCGTCCGGCAAGCCAACGACAAATTCAAGTCGAGGGGTCACTAGCCCCAATGCAGGGGTGAGGGCGTCACTGCTGACATGGCGCTTTTCACGTGGACAATCTAGGAGTGTGTGGCAAGGCGGTTGCGAGACCGCACGCGCGGTGCCAATGGGGCTCGGTCTCCGTTTTGCTGCAGCGTGCGCCCGCCGTCAGTCACCGCAAGGCCCCGACTTTCAGCACCTGCAAGAGCTTGTATCTCCGAGTCAATGCCTTTGTCTCAGCCTCAACACGGTCGGACTCGGCGCCAAGCACGTCAGTGGCACAGAGCATTGCAGCCGCATTGAGGGCGGCCGAGATTGTGACACCATGATCGCGACAAACGGCTCGGAGAGCTGCGGTAGTCTCCCCGGAGACGCTCTCGAAGGCGGCGAGAGTCGTGCGTTGAGTCGAGCTGTACTCCTCACCCAGTTTGTCAGCCGGAGGAGTCCACCGTGGCAGCACGATGGCGCCGGAAGCCCCGCACTGTTCGATGATGCGACCCAGGGGGAGGTAAGGAATCAGCTAAGATGCAGCTGCCTTGAATACATGAAGCCCGTGTGTGCTGCTTAGCGGCGTGACAGCAGGAAAATGAGAGCTCGGAATCGAGCGCTACAGCTGAGGGTCACTTGCCTGGAATGCAGAGTAGGACAATGAGGACGGCCGGGCGAGCTTGAGGAAGATATTGCGCACACGTGCCTTTGGCTCCTCTCCCTGTAGTGCGAGCTGGCTGGGGCCAACGATCGCCGCCTCGACCGAGGGCGGCAGAGGGAGCTCGGTCGGTTCGACTGCTTCAGCGCCCTTGCGCGCACGGCCAATGTGCGACAGAACATCGGCCAGCACCTGAAGGAAGCTCACCGGAGACGTGAGATGTGCAAAGAGTGTGAACGCACGGGGGAGTCGGACTATAACAACAGACCATGCTCGTCTGAGCTTCGGGACACCTTCCGCTCGTTCCGCGAGCGGGAAAGGTTGGAGCACTAACCCTCCTGTATGCGTGAGACGTTCACTTTTGTCCACATGCTCCGCTACCCGTGCATATCAGTTGGGATATGCTGAGGGCCGTGGCAGACCTGGTTGTGCGAAAGCTGGTCGGAAATTGCATGAATCGCAGCCCAGAGCAGAGCGCTCCCCTTGCCGCCCTTTGCAGGCGGGATCAATCGAAGAGACCACAGAGGCCCATCGCCACAAGGATCGAAGCTCAACTCATCAAGCGCCCTGCTGAACCGAAGCTTGAGGTCAGCAGATACGTCCGAGCTGGGATCGTCCACGGTCAGCCCGCGGCGGGCAAGCTCTGCCGCCGCCAGCATCGACGGCTCGAAGCGTGGCGGGTCGGAGTCCGGCTCCGGCCGGAAGAGCTCCGGCTTGCCCTCGATCGCCTTCTGCAGGTAATTGTCATGGAGGGCAAAAGGCTTTGCGTCTGGTACGTAGTGCTTACCGCGACCAACGACGATTGCGCGAAGCAGAGGATGACGTCGAACGGTCCATTCTAGTGCGTCGAGCAGTTCAGTCTCCGTTGGTGTCGGCCCGGAGAGTATTGAGCCACTGACGTGTGCAGTGGTCAGCGATCCCGACCAGCTGCGGCGCGAGTTAAGCAGCTTCTCCATATTACCCAGCGGCCGACCCCAGCCACAGGAGGGGAGCGAGGCGACCAGTGCGCTGGTGCACCGGCTGCTGCTGCCCCGGGCCGTGCGGCCGGGCGCGAGCGCCGCGCCGGCGAGCGAGAGCAGCACAAGGGGAACCATCGCCGCCAGTCCGCGGTCTCGCTCGCTCCCTCACGTGGCTAAATTAAAGGTGTTTCTAAATTCTAAATCAAGATGGGGAACTTGCAGCACTCAGCACTCACCTCAAGACTCAAGACCGCGTTCCGTCGAATATCGAATAGAGTATGGGACGGACTCGATATATTGTATGAGCCATCGAGTGTCCATAGTTTTCTTTTACATACACATGGCTCTCTAATTTTAAATGTACAAAACTAGACCTGTGTGGAGTACATAAGAGGAGTAACATTATTTACCCATAGGCAAATGGATTGAGTGATGTATTTGTATTTCAAAAAAATTTCGGTCTTCGGTCCCTACATGTGAAAGACAGTCAGTGGTCAGTGGGGGTTTGAAAAACTGTATTATACATATGTCTTCGGCCCTTAGAAAGACAGTCCAAAGACAGTGGGAAAGACATATTCATGTATACCGGGGGGGGGGCGGGAGCGGGAGAGCGGGACTTAAGCCCCAGGCCATTCTTCGGCCGATCGCGGGCGATTGCCCTTCGCCTTCGCGGAAGCTCCGCGTTTCTTATAGTGTATTAGTGATAAAATTATTAATGTTATATCCTAGCCAACCCCACTAGCTAATTGGACACAACTTTCCAGCCCTGTTGTATCCAGACTCTTTGGGCAAGAATGTTTCGGCCTGAGTACGAGCCTTCCTCGTTATCCACCGTCTTCTAGGTTCGTCGTGGTCGCTCCAGGCGAGTTGATTTGGATTCCCCCTGGGCTCAAGTTCGGGTTCGCCGATTTTCGTCTCGAAAATCGAAGGAATTGAGTTTTATTTTTACCTGGAATTAACTTGTTGAGGGTGGAACCAACTTGTTCACGACTTGTTCAGGCGGGAACCAACTTGTTCGGTGAGTGGAGCCAACTTGTTGAGAGGTCAACTTGTTGAGAGGTCAACATGTTGAGAGGTCAACATGTGGAGAGGTCAACTTGTGGAGAGGTCAACTTGTTGAGGGGTCAACTTGTTGAGAGGTCAACTTGTTGAGAGGTCAACTTGTTGAGAGGTCAACTTGTTGAGAGGTCAACTTGTTGAGAGGTCAACTTGTTGAGAGGTCAACATGTTGAGAGGTCAACATGTTGAGAGGTCAACATGTTGAGAGGTCAACTTGTTGAGATGTGAACTTGTTCAGGTTGTCTGGCGGCGTGTTGTGTGTCGTGGTATCGCCTGTTGGCGACCTGCAGCCCCCTGAGTACCCCCAAGCCCCGAGTCTTCCGAGTCATCCTTTCGAGTCTACGAGTCCCTACGAGTCCCAATCAAGCGGTATCTGCTCGCCGCGCCCTTCCCTACATCCTCCGTCCCTCCGATTCGCGTTCCGTGCCACTTCCCCGTCCACTTCACATGCCCGTCATTTGCCCTCCCCGTTCCCCCGATGAGCCCGTCCCGGGCTCCCCGGGTGAGCCGTGCGCCGCGCTAGCCGCCGGTGCGCCTCCGCGGCTCGTTTCCGCTGAGGAAACGAGCTTCGCTCCGACAAGCCCCGGACTCCCGCCATGCCTGACGAGCCAGGTGTCCGCGTGGTACCGGGGGGAGAGGGCATTGCCCCCCCTAGGTATTTGTCCTCCCCCCAGTGCATGCACCGGCCCTGCGCACCCCAGCACACCCTCTCCTCGAGGCCACGCTGGGGGAAAACCTCTTTCGGGTAAAACAACGCAGGGGGGTGAGCTGCCCTTGCTGGCCCTCTGGGAGTTGGGAGCCCCCACAGGACCTCTGAGAGCAGGTCAGGGCGCGCCGCATGGCGACGCGCCGCAGGGACTTCGAGGGGTAAGAGTGGAGAGAGGGAGAGGGAGGGATTTGCACCCCCCCCGATGGAGTGCGGTTAGAAACAGGCCCCGTTTGCGTTAGCAAACGGGTAGGGGGCGGCCGGCGCTACAGGCGGGAGAGAGAAGGGAGTGGCTCAAGATCGAGGAGAGTATCTTGAAGGTGGCACAGGCTACTCGACTCGCAGTCATTTATTTCTCGAGAAGTGCTCACGGCGCGAGCTGGAAGGGCCGATCCTCTTTGTTGACGACAGGTTCCTTCCCCCCCCCCCCCCCCCGGTGCTTTTTCCCGGAGAGTCGCCCGACGTATAGGTCGGTCCGCCTCAATGGGTTTTTCCCTCATTTCTCATTTTAACTTGTGGGGAGATAGAATGGGAGCCGGGGGCTTGCGAGGGGGGAGATTCGAAGATGGGCATAGGTGTATGTGTCTGTGGCATCAACACGCGCCAAGGTGTACGGGCAGGTGCGCTGAGGGTTGTCGTGTTAGTACCAGGGCTAGTGAGAGTAGTGGTACTAATGCTCAGTTATATTATTATTATAGAACCTTCTAGCCCATTTTGTCGGTTTGCGTGTGGCGAGTACCAACGGCCCAGATACTGCTGGCACTGCTCCAAAGACCTAATCCCAACTAAGTTTATACTTGGTCGCCATGGAGCGCGCCGCCGCGACTCCCCTCTCTTTCGGGCCCCCCGCCGAGGGCGCCCCCCAGAACCCATGGAGCAGTCGCTGGCGAAGCGACCGCGTCCGCCCGCGGAGGCCGAGCAGGTGAGTGCGACTCGCGTCGCGCCACACGGCCCGTGGCCTCGGCCACGCCACTCTCAGCAGCCATGCTGGTCCCCCCATGGGAGACAGCAGGTTGTGGACCCCACCCGGCCTACGCGCTGCGCTGCTTCTGTAGTCCGTAGGGCTTCCTGTGCCATCTACCGAACGGTCGCCAAGTGCATCGCGTTCGCGAACTCGTTGGCACCGGGGCAGCGTACGAGCCTCTTCAGTTCTTCAGCAAGAATTCTCACCCTGCGCGCCCGGTCGCGTTCGAAAGTTCGGCACTCCGGCCCATTCGGCCGGGTGACGTTAGCGTAGTTGACGGCGCCACACACGGTCAACCACAGCGCGATGCGCACGGGCGGCGGCGGCGATTGGCGTGGCTGCTAGGGCAGCACCTTTGGATATGATTGATGCTTCTTGTGCCATTCTGTCCAAGTGAATGGCCGAGAAAGCGCCGACAGCGCGCCCGCTCGCGTTCAAAAGTTGGGCACTCCGGCCCATTCGGCCGGGTGACGTCAGCGTAGTTGACAACGCCACACACGGCCGACTACGGCGCGATGCGCGCGGGCGGCACGGCAGCTTCCCTCGCAAGCTCCTCCTCAACGTCGGCAACGAAACGATCCCGACTACGGATGGGGTCCCAGAGACTCCGAAAGCCCCCGTGGGATATGCGAAAATTCAACTGGATAGAAAACGATGAGTACCTAACTATCTTGGGCGTCCCTCTGGGAGCGCCTGACGCCTGAGGCGCTTAAGCACCCTTCTGGTCAAAGCTAGCGGACAAAATCGACGAGAGAGTCATCAAACTAGCACCGGCCACCAACTATATGACGCTATTTGGTAGAGCCCCACGACCCGGGCCCCTTAGTAGTGCACGAGGGGAGGCGCCGCAAGGCAGGCTGTTGAGGGACAGGAGAGGAGTGAAGGCGTGGTAACATAGCACGTGACTAGGCCACGCGTGAGGCGAGAATATTAGAAGTTTTTTACTAACATTAATTATTTTATTATCACTGTTTGACCGCCCTAGTCCTGCATGTCGAGCCTGCCTTGCTTTACTCCGGTGTGAATGCAAGGCGGTCGCCACTTTCTTGAGAGTGAGAAACATTGTTGGTTTGTGGGTCCGCTCACGAGACAACAAACTCCAGGCACGTGCGCTTTGTCTTTCGCGTCGAGGAGCAATAGGCAAGGGTGCTCATTGTCACCCGTCGTGGATGATACGCTCCAGGGGAGGGGCATACAAGCGAAAGCAGAATGTCGCGCACGCAGCGCCATCCATATCTAGTATGACGTTGTACGGCCTCAAGCAAGGTCGAAGCTGGTGAAGACAACCTACACCACTTCCACTCTCATTGGCTTTGCTCCACCGTCAGTTTTGAAGAGCTCATGCAGCAAAATTACACGCGCTGCCCTAGCACGACATCCAAACGAGGTCTCGCAAGGCTAGACAAGCTTTGCCTTCTTCTTGCTGCTCTCCTTCTCCTGCGACGAATGGGTTGGGATGTGTGGAAAGTGAGATGTGTGGAAAGTGAACAAATGCTATAAAGGTCGAGACACATCGCCTCGATTCGGTGATTGGGGCGGCAAAAGATGGCTTGGAGTGCCCTTTCAGCAGCTTGCGCTGGTTGAACTGTGCAAGTAGCACGGACCTTCGCGGGACGTGGCTGCTTGGCGGTGACTTCAGCGGCCTTGATGGCATGGGCACCACTCAAAAACACATGAGCCGACTTGGTCGCCTGTTGGGCACGCTGCAAAGCCCCCATGTACTTCATGGCATAGTCCTCCTTCTGTTGTTGCATCTGTTGATGGAAGCACATGGGGCGACGTGTCATTCATGTGTGCTAGTATTGGTGCCGGGCGAAGGTACCCTATAGACTGCAATGCGCGCTACGTGAGGTGTGCATTCATGTTCCACTCTACTCTCCGCAAGAAGTGTGTTCCTCTCTGCGGCTGTCAAATGCTCGGCGGAGTACGCATCATTTCCCACCTGCGCCTCGACGACGGCCATTCGCTTTTCTCGCCGTTTCTTAGAGGGTCCCTTCCCGTGGAAGTTCCAACTTAGCTGGCGGAACGCTTCCTTTTGAGTCATCTTCCTACCGTACTCATCAAAGTAGTTGAGCTTGACACCATCCTCGTCGTCATCTTGCTCATATTGATGCAATCCAGCGCCCTTCATGTCAAACATGCGCCCGGCGGATTCCTTCTCCTCTGCCAACATCCCGCGGGTTCGCGCCATCTGGAGCGCGGCGCCTAGCCCTTGCGCAGCTGGCCTATCGTGTAGTGCGGCTAGCTGCTCGTCCTCTGCAACATCGTCTTCGGACTGGTCCTCCTCGCCGCTGCCTTCATCTGCCGCGCCCCCCCAACCCCCACGTGACGATGACGCGCCGGCGCCGTCAGTCTCGACTTTCACCTTCACCTTCTCCTCCCTCACTCGCGCCTCGGATTGGGTGAGATTGCCCTCCGTATCCATGCCCGGGCGCTTGACGCCTTGCTCCTTCGCACGGCGGAGCAGCACGGATGGCAGATCGGTGTCTTCCTCATCCTTGACCTGCACTGCCTTGACAAACTCACCCGTCTCGGAAAACTCGATCGAGCCATCCGGCGGCGCAGTGCCATTGGCGGTAGTTATGCCCTGGGCAACACGCTGCTCAGTTGCCCAGCGCTCTGCAGCTGCTAGCTGCTCGCTCACTCGCATCGCCGCGCTATCGGCAGGTGCCCCTCCCCGACTCACTTGGCGGAGGCGACGCGCTCGAGCTAGCGCTGCGTAAAGCTCTGGGTCCACCTCTGCGCTCTCTTCCTCGGGCACGGCACTGGCAGCGACACGGTCCTGATCCATGGGTACGACTCCTTGTAGTGCGTCCCCGATGCCCGTGCTACAGGTCGTGCTCCCAGCTCCGCGCCCACCATTGGTAACGCTGTAGCCCGACGCATCCGCGCATTTGGCCACGTCACTCATATCCGCATCGCCCCCATTGGACGCCTCGATCGGCTGATCACGTAGCCGCTGTGCCGCACGAGTCTCTGCAATGTCGAGTGCACGCTCAAAGCGCTGGGCGCGGTCCTCGCGCTCTGCCTCCGCCGTGGCCGCGCGCTCTGCCATCCTTTGCTCGCGGGCTGCACGGGAGCCTAAGTCAGAGCCTGCTGCCGCTTCGGCAGCGGCCATGGCGTCGAGGTCAAGTCCAGTGTCATCTAAAGATCTCGTCTTTTTGCGAAGCTTCTTCTTCGCCTTGTTGGCGGGCTTCTTGAACCCTGCCGCCTCTGCCTCCACTACTGACATGTAGTCGGAGCCCGCTTGCAGCGAGGGGACCGCAATAGATGCGCCAGTCTCGCTCAGGTCGTGCGCCGTTACTGCGCCGCCGGTGGCGGCCTGCATGGCGAGCCGCTGCTTAACGGCGGCCAGCTTCTTGAGTCGCGCCTCGTCCACGCGGCCGCTCGCGTCCAGCCGGATCGTCGCACGCTCAGGCGCCTCGTCATATTTGTCGAGAACTCCGGATGAGGCGAACGGGTCGTCCCGCTCTCGCACGCCACGCCCCATCTCCCTCGCACGCTGCCGCCGCCAATCTTCAGTCATGTTGACGTTCTCGAGCGTCTCCTCACCATCATGAAGAACGTAGTTGCCCTCCTTTGTCTCCATGATTGGCGCGTCAGCAAGAGTGAGGACCACTTCCTCGCCCTCCTTGAAGTCCTCAGTGCGATGGGCCACTAGGGCACCTGCGATCTGGCTCTCCTCATCATATTCATCGTACCGGGCGTTGAGGGAGGACGTGGGCTTGGGCTTGGGCTTAGGTCGCGAGCGTCGCTCAGCTTTGGCCACCTTGCGCTCCTCCTCCTGTCGCCGAGACTTGGCGATCCACGCGGCTGCAGAGTCCATTTCCTCGCCTGCAAGGGGCAAGAGGCAAACAGAGGAGCAGGTTATTCATATGCGGACCCTGCGGTGTGATGCAGGGTGCCGGGGCGAGATGAGTGTTGCGCGCGTGCCGCTCACCTTCGAGCTGCTCTCCAATAGACTTGCCGCCCAGTTTGGCATGAAGCAGCCGCTGCCTCCTCGCATCGTCAAGCTTCGCGCGCATCTCCTCCTGATCTTGCTCACGCTGCCGCTGCTCAGCAAGCCGCCGCGATTCGACATCTATTTGGCTCTCGCCGCCGGTCGCGAGTGGTTTGAGCCCAAGTGCAGCTCGCACGCGGTTCGTCTCCTCGACTGAGGCAGAGACCTCTCCGTTGGCCTCGCGCACCGCCATCGTGAGTGCCGGCTCGTCAGCCATGGGCGTGAGTGGGACAAGGTTGTGGGGGGGTTGGGGGGGAAGTTGGGGGGGGGGGGCAAGAAGGGATGAAGAGAAGGGATGAAGAGAGTGAGCGCGCGGGAGGAGGGAGAGGGTACGGAGGGGCGGGGGGAGGAGGGGGAGGAAGGGAGAGAGGGGAGGGAGAAGGAGCAGGGGGGAAGTGAGGAGGCGGGCGAGGCGGCGCCGCAACACGAGACGGGCGATGGGGCGGTACGTTTTGTTTTTTTTTCTCGTGCCTCGCCGGCACCGAATTCGAATTCATCCTTCTCACTTCTCACCCCCTTTCCAAGACAAAAAAAATAAGCTAAAGCTAATTTTTCAGAGATATCTTGGTGCGAGCCGACCGAACCCCTATCGCGAGATTTTTGGCGCCCTGAATCGCTCCGCCGGGCGCTCCGGTGCGCTCAAATGCCCAGCCGCGGGCATGCCGCCGTCGTCGCTGCGCTGGCGATGCCGGGCGCCGGTGGAGAGGCGGCAGGAGCGACAGAGGCTGCGGCAGTGGCAGCACAGGAGCACAGGGTGATCGCGAGTGGTCGCGGCGCACGCGGCGGCTCGCGATCGTCCAGCTCGCGGCGCAAGCGGCTGTGCTGACGTCGACGGCCAGGGTTAGGGTCCTACCTCACCCGAGAGAGAAGAAGTGTCTGAGTTGAGTTTGAGTTCTATTGTAATCGTGTCAGTGTCAGTTCTACTGCCAGCTAGTGTGGCAACGTCGTCGTTTATCCCGTCGCTAGAGTGCGCTAGCCGATCGATGTTACCTTTCGTCTACACAACGTTGCTATCTATCACTGGGACGAACTACTTTTATAAGTAGGAGGCCCATCGGGTCCTCGTGACCCCCTCTCTCCATCGTAGATATAATATATAATAATAATAATCAATGTTATATCCTAGCCAACCCCACTAGCTAATTGGACATAACTTTTCCGTCCCGGAATCCCGCCATGCCTGACGGGCCAGGTGTCCGAGTGATACCGGGGGGTGGGGACACTGTCCCCTCCCCTCGATATTTGTCCTCCCCCCAGTGCATGCACCGACCCCGCGCACCCCAGCGCGTCCTCTCCTCGAGTCCACGCTGGGGAAAAACCCCTTTCGGGTAAAAGCAACGCGGGGGGGGGGGGGGGGGGCACTCGTGAGATAGGAGCCCAGAAGCGCTAATCTCCCTCGCTAGAGCGAGTGGCCGCGGCGAGCCGCGGCCCTTCCCTCCTGGCTCTGGCGCCCCCGTCTTCTCTTACCCAAACGGGGCGAGAAGACACGTATCTGCCGGAGGGGAGAGCTGCCGCTCCCCCCTCCCCTCCCTCTTCCCTTTTCCTCCTCTCTTCCCTGCGGCGGGGGCCCATGGCGCGCGCCTGCGGCCCCTCTTCAGGTCCCCAGGTGGCCTGCAGGGGCCTGGGAGCACAGCTCAGGGGGCAGGTGAGGCTGGGGCATGGCCCTGGCCCCTCCTGCCTCTCCCTCGCTGGCGCTCCGAGCCCCTGCGGGTCGACTGGAGCTGGCTGGGGGGTCCTGAACAGGGGGGCCCAGGGGGAGGAGGGGCTGGTCAGAGGGATGGGCTGGCCACGACAGGCCAGGGCGGGCGAAAGAGGCGTGCCTGTGGGGAGAGGGATGGGTCAGCATGGCAGTGTGCTCCTGGCAGGCCATCAGGCGTGCCAGGAGAGTGGGTGGTTCCTCCCCCATGGCAGGGGAGGAGTGGAGAGAGAGGGGGGCTCGTGCCCCCCCATGGGCGAACTAAGTATAAACTTAGTTGGCCATCGTAGACACGTAGACACGTAGACACCCCATCACCCATCACCCCATGGGCCATGGGTGGGCCTGCACAACCAACCTCAGCCCCTGCCTGCTGGCAGGGGCTGAGCTGACATCATTCTGGCAAAGACCTTCGCCGAGCGCGCGCCGCGCGCCGCGCGCCGCACGCACTCGCCTGCACTGGCCCTCGCTCGTATTGATCCCCTGTAGTAAGTGCGTGGCTTCGCCGATTAGCCTCCTGGGGACGAAGCCCAGTTGGTCTTTGGATATTACAAACCCTATCACTTGTTTGAGTCTATTCGTTAGTATTTTGGCTAGGATTTTGTAGTCGCTTTGCAGCAGTGTTATCGGTCTATAGTTGCGGGGGTCGCGTGTGTCGCCTTTTTTATAAAGCAGTATGATGTCGCCTTCTCTCATGGACACGCTCAGTTGTCCTAACGAGAGCGCTAAGTTCAGGACTCTTAGAAAGTCATGCTTCACCATTTCCTCGAAGCTTTTATAGAATTCTGCCGGCAATGCGTCCGGTCCCGCGGCTTTGCCGTTGCCGATCTCTCCTATAGCTTGGGTGCAATAGCCGGTAGCCCGATGGCATAGGAGGAAGGCGCGAAACAAGCCATCGCGAATCGGCACACACCGTCTGCCACTGGAGACCCACGACACCCAGCCCCTAGGTAGAGCACGAGGGGACGAGCCGCAAGGCAGGTGTAGGGGGAGTGAAGGGAAACGGGCGAGGCTGCGAAGATACCGTGCAGGGTCGCGCGCGCGGCGAGAATATTAAGAAGTTTTTTTTTTCTCCTATAGCTTGGGTGAGTTCTTCCATCGTGATGCGGCCCTCCAGGGCTGCGCTGCATCGCGTTGTCAGAGGTTTTGCCTCCAGTGCGTCTTCTAGCGCTGCGTCTCTGACCGCTGTGCGCTCTTGGTACAGCCACACATAGTACTTTCTCAGCTCTTTGCGTATCTCGACGTCTGACGTCGTTGTAGGTCTTGAGTCGTCTCCCGGGGAGTCCCAGTCGCGCGTCTTAAATAGCTCCGGTATCGCGCTGTGCGACGTTTTCGCCTTGAACTTATTGAAGAATTCCTTTGTCATTCTTTCTTCTTGCTTCAGAGCGTCAAAGCAGTTTTTATTTGACGGCTTCGACTTCTTCCGTATGTCCGCAATCTCCTGATTGAGCTCTCGTATCTTGTCTATCCGTCCGTGGTTCGGTCCTTCGTCGTTTAGTGCTATTCCCAGCAATGCTAGTTCGTCCAGCGCTTTTGAGAGCGCTCTCCGGTCCTCCCCTTGGCGGGTTGCCCATAGGAGGTATGTTGCCGCCGCCCTTTTTGCGTTCGCCCATGCCTCTCCTAGTTTGTCGTCCGGTGTGGGGAAGAAGCGGAGTGAGAGTGGAATACCGTCTTGGTCAACAAGTGCTGAGACTTTGGTGGCCTTCCTTCCTCGATCGGTTGGGTTTCTACCAACACAATCTCGTCCGTAGATACTTTTACGTTATGTGGACACAAAAAACTGAATCACGCTATAGACGCCCCTTCGCTCCAGACACCTGAGCACAGACTGGGCAGCAGAGAATTGATGGCGGACGTGATTGCTCCACGTGCCCTGACATCCATTGTATAAAAAAAACTTTTCGCACGCACCCTTAATATAACATGTATATATACGGGGGTAAATTTTCCCCCGTGTTCGGCCGGTGCACTGGGACTTTTGATGGCCCGCACCTTCAATCAAGACAACATATCCAAACCGCATCGAAGAAATTTCTATCAACGCCTTCTCAACCCTACTCGGTTCCCGTTCGCTCCTCCGATGTTGAGGGATTTATGAAGGTGAACGGCGCTAACAACGATGAGGAACGAGCCGCCATGCGCGATGAGCCATTCTTATCCCTCATCATGGGATGCATACTTTGGGTTGCTAATTGTAATTGCACGAGGCCTGACATCTCATTCGTCTCGAGCTTCCTTTGTCAATTTATGCATGATCCCAGTCCGTCGAATCATTCCGCCGCCCTCGGTGCGCTAGCCTATCTTCACAACACTAGGCATCTCGGGATTAAATTCAACAATTCAACGGCAACCGTCCGGACATTGAAGTTTATTCCGACGCATCATGGGGGAGTTCACCGACGCCCTACGCCGGCCACATCATCAAATACTGCGGTGCCGCTATCTCATACTCCGCTCGCAAACTCAAGATTATTCCACAAAGCTCCGCTGAGGCCGAGATCGCCGCCTACACCAATGCTGCTAAAGACCTTCTTCGCTTCGTACTCAATGTTCTCGAGTTTCTCGAAGCCGAATATAAGCTCCCGGCGACAATCTTCTGCGATAACTCAGCACTCGGCTACCGTTGCGTCCATCAAGAACCCCGGCGTAAAAGGACGCACTCGACACTACGACAATTGGATCTGGTTTGGTCGCAAACAATATCTCGATCGTGTTTCCATACCGATGTGGATATCGACTGAGGATCAGATCGCTGATATGATGACCAAGGCGCTTGAGAAGAATAAATTCGTAAAATTTCGCGACCTCACGCTGGGAGCATCAAGATCAAGTTAATCCAACATCTTGGATTTAACCCCGCATGCCCCATTCTCTGACTTCATGTTTCATGTCACTTGCTTGGTAATAGCCTCCACTTCATTCAACCTCAACTAGGCAACCAGGTGCTGGGTCACGACGCAGGAATGTTACAGGTTTGGATGCCGCCGTCTTAGGTCTTAGGCGAAGAATCGTTGCTGGCCTATGTCTTTGACGCTTGAGCACATTTCAGCCTCGAAGGTAAGCTTGTACCTTTCTCGGGAATGGCAACGATTGGGAGAATCAGGGTTTCGCCTTTGGCGATGGGGGAGCGTCAGAGTTTTATTGTTGTGTTAGTATAACCTTAGTGCTGCGGGACCGTAGCCCTTCGACGGCAACGGAGCCCCTCCCCCGCGATGGGGTGTGTGCGCGGTTGGCGCATGCGTGGCTAGGGATGCTACGAGTAGCTAACAAGATGTCAAGATGTGATACGACGCTATAAGTTCTAACGCTCCCGCTCTCTCCGTTCCGGCGGGGGGGGGGGGGCGTCAACGGCCCACTCTCCCATCCCTCGACTCCCCGCCGCCCTCTCTCCGCGCGCTCCCCTCCCCCCCCCTTCCCCCCCCCCCCCTCCCCCTCGTCCCCCAGGTTCTCCCTTTCTTCCCTCCCCCGTTCTCTCCTACTCTACTCCTACTTCCTCCTCTTCCACTGAGGAGACCCTCCCTCGGCCGCCCCCTGCGCCCCTCCCCCCCCGGAACCCGCTCCCCGCGCGCTCTCTCCCCCTCGCCCTCTCTTCTCCTCTCCTCTTCCCCGCCACACCCCCTTCCCTCCCTCCCTCCCTCCCACCCTCCCGCGCGCCAACGGCACGGCCGTCAGGCGCACACGCACTCCGCCTTCTCCGCTCGAGTATGCTCCACCCGAACGGCGCCAAGCAGAGCCACAGAGAGGTCGACCTTCTCGACGGCTTTGGTCACGATGACGACGTGGTCGATGGCATTGACCAGGAGGAAGCGGACGCGCCGGCTGACGAGGGCGAGGAGGAGATCCTGGCGAGCAGCGCTGCACCAATCGACTCAGCTTTCGACGCCGCTATCATGGAGCTCGAGCAGGTGATGATGGAGCCCACCTTCACACAGAAGGTTGGAGCGTTCATCGCCGAAAATTGTGGCGAGTTCGATGATGGCGACGAGAACAAGCTGGTCTATACGACGATATTCGAGCAATATGTGCAGATAATGGAGAAGTATATTGAGGTGGAGCTCTCCTCCAGACTACCGGGCTTCGACATGCCGGCTTTCTGCAAAGCGCTCATGGAGCGGGGTCCAGCCACCATTGCCGAAAGCCTGGATCTGGACATGCTTGGCGCATTCGGGGACTTTGAGGCGTTCCGGCAGATGATGCTCGCCGAAAAGCATGGTATGAAGTGCGATGCGGGTGCGGAGGGGCCGCTCTGTCTGGTTGGCGCGCCGTTGCAAATGCACGTGGAGGAGCAGGAGGACGGAATCGCCATCCCTGACCTAAATCTCAGCATCACCTCGGCCGTATCGCCTGGATGAGGGATTGGGCGTGAGAAACCACGCTCGATGCGCGAGATGGCTCGGGGTGTGGTGTGCTGCGCGAGCTGCAGCAATTGTCAGCGGTGACTATGCCGATAATTCATATGGCAAGGGCGCCGGTATTAGCGACTCACCATCCTACCTGTTGAGATAGTCGAGGTTGCGTTGGGCCATCGGATGGGAAGGGCTTGTATCAGTTGGCCTTCCACTCGAGAGCTGAGGCTGACAGGAGTCAATGCTGGTGGATCAAGATGGAATGCGGTAAAGATAGAGCTTTTCGAGGCTTCGCAAGCGCAACGAGCTACTGCACTTGTAACTTGCTTGTTGCCTGTTACTCTGCCTCTTCTGTTGTTTGAGGTGCCGCCTCCATGTTCATGCCTGACACTCTCCTCACCCACATGTTTTGCATTCACGGTGCTTGCGATCTCGGGATCACGGGTGAGTACAACTAGCAGTGAGAAGCCGCATCGTTTTGCCATAAATCCTCCTCTCTTTTTCTCGAGCACACGCGCTGTGCAACAGGCATAGTTGCATGTGTGTGTGATAGTCTTAGTTTTGTCGATATTTCAACATGCTCGTGTGGAGCGATCTCGCACGGGGGAGCCGCCTGATGGCGGGGAGGGAAGGGCGGGGGAGCGGGGATGTAGAAAGTTTGCTAGTTGCGTGAAAGTAGTGGGTCTATGGCCGTGTGTGCGGTAAGAATATTATAAGGTTTCCGTAATTACGTCGAGTCGAGCGTGGCCGGAGCGGGCTCTTAGCCACTCCGTCGCGAGCGGCACCGGCGGCTAGCGCGGCGCTTTGGCCCTCCTCCCCGCCGGGAGTCGGGTGAATGAAATTCTGGACTGGGTCGGGCAACCCCATATGGGTGTTTGGACTAGGGACGAACGGCGAACGAAGGGCTGTGGGCAGAGGAGGCGAGGCGAGGCTGGTGTTGGGCCCTGGGCCTCCCCTGCCTCTCCCTCGCTGGCGCTCCTGGGCGCCTTTCTTTGGGGCCCCCACGCTGCAACTGTCTGCCTGTCGACCAGGGGGGGAGGGGGGGTTGGAGCGATGGGCTGGCCACGAGGGGCCAGCCCTTCTCTTCGAAAGAAAGAGAGAGGGCGCTCCACAACCCAAGGTCCTATGCGTCCACGCGAAGCTTTTAACCGAGAACGAGAACGAGAGAAAGCAGAGAATTATAACGATAAATGCCGAATGATGAAGAGAAGAGCGAACTGCCAGCAGGCAGGGGCTGAGGTTGAGTGTGCAGGCCCACCCAGGGGGTGTCTGCGATGGAGGAGGGGGGGCACGGGGCCCCCATGACCCTATCAGTTTTACTGATAGTTGGTGCGGTGTAAATGTAACTTACGATAGGGGGGGTGGTCCCCCTGACGGAAAGGCGAGGGTGAGTGAGAGGAGGGCTGTGGTGGCAGGGGCTGGCGAGGCGAGGCGAGGCTGTAGGGTATGAGTGTTACGAGAGCGAGAGCGACGAGAGCGAGAGCGACGACGGATGACGACTGACGACAGGACGACGGACAGAGACACCCAGGAAAAACACCCCAACTCTCGCCCCACAACTTTCTCACATAACTCGACTGAAATCAAACCCAAACACTCCGATCAGACAACGACGGACGACGATCAAAGGGCGATCTGTCGGCGATCTTGTCTGGAACGGGAATCGCACGATAACGGAAACGAGGGGCAATCTTGCTACGCAGGATTCCAAGAGACCTACCGAATAAGACGAAAGGAGTGCGATGTGCCTAAGGGGAAGATGCGATGAGATTGCAAATTAAACATGATTGCCCCCAGAGGCAGATAAAGAAGCGCAGGGAAGATAGCAAATTAAACCTATTTGCGAGGCGCCTGGGAGGAAGAAAGGTGTGTTGTATTCCTGCCCATCTGAAGGCTGTAGGCATGAATATTCGTGTAAGGTACGCGCTCACAATTACAATTGAACAGTTCCCCGTGTTGCCACTGACGCACAAGACACACAGATTCGGATTCCCCATGGTCTCAAGTCCAGGTTTGCAGATTTTGGTCTCGAAATTTGCGATTCGAATTTTGTTTTTGCTGTTACTATAATTGTTGGCTCGTTTAAGGTAATAAACCGGCATGACTTCGACTTCTCGTTCTGCAGTCGCTCTGCGAGACTCTCTCTCTCTCTCTCTCTCTCTCTCTCTCCGTCCGCCTCTCCTCGGCCGACGGCAAGAAGATTCGTCCAAAACATTCTCCGGTCCCAAGATATCTCGTGGGGGGTCTCTCCGCGCTCCGCGAGGGAAAGGACGCGATCTCGCTCCGAGATCGGCCTCGCGCCCTCCCACGCTGCCCCGCCGTGCCCTCGGTCCCTCGCCCCCCCCGCGGCAGGTTCTTTCCCTCGGCGTGCCGTCCGTCGCCTCCGGCCGTTATATTAATCCCCCCCCCCCGCGCGAGGTTCTCTTCTCCCCCGCGCGCGGTTCGTTTCCTCCGGCCGTCGTTGTTCCCCCCCTCGCTTCGATTCCTCTCGCGGTTCCTTCGATGATTGCCTCCATCTCGTCCGTTCTTCTTCGCGATCCTCGCGGAGGGGGCACCGATGTTTAACGTTAGTTTCGTCGCGGTTTCGATGAAAGAAAGGAAGAACGAATGGCACGCGCCTCGCGTCTCGCGTCTTGTTTCGTCGCCCCTTGCTCGTCGCTTGTCTAGAAGGTCTCTCTGCACATCGCCTTCTTCCCCCCGCGCGAGTTTGGACCTCTCCTCGACCCTCCGCGTTGGCTTCAGCGGACGAGTTTTCACTTTAACGATAGTTTGAACCCTTCGTTTGCGTAGTTTTGCGCTCTCTTTCCGTATTTCTTCGCGCATGACGAGCGATCGCGACCTCAGCCTTTGTCGCACGGGGAGGGTTTGTTTATCGTATGATTCCGGAGTGTTTACGTTAGTTTTCTGAGCCCAAGGTCGTTGGGGTTTGGGTTTCTTGTGAGTGTTTTTGTAGCAACTTCGTCGAGTCCCACCGTGTTCCCAAGCGAGTCCCCCCGAGTTCCCGAGTCTATACCCCGAGTCAACGAGTCAATACAAGTCAAGCACGCGCCTGAGCCACCCCCAGTCGCCTGCCACCACCTCCCACAAGCCTCCTTCCGCACTTCCGCGCCCACCGTGCTCCGTGCGTGCGTCGTGCGTCGTGCGTCGATCACCATGCCCGTAGTCAACCCCGAGGAAAGCTCCATGAGCTCCCCACAAGAACCGCGTTCCGCGCTAGCTGCCGGCGCGCCCTCGCAGGCAATCTCCAAGAGTGAGATCAGCCTTGCTCTGACAAGCACAAAATCTTCGCTCGCGCCTTCGGCTCCGGTCGTCACGTCGAGTTCTTCCCTTGAGAAATCTTCATCGTCCCCGCGTCATGAGCCCGTCTCTTCTTCTTCTCTTCCCGAACTGTTCGGGTCGAAGTCTCCTGGGGAAGAGAGCCTCGTGGGACCCCTCCCTTCTTCAAAGGAGAGCCTTTCCGAGCCAGTTCTCCCCCCCTCTCGCCTCTCCGCGCCGACGGTCGAAGTTCCGCCGCCTCCGCGGGCCTCTACTCACACCCCGTCAACTGGAGCTGGAATGGGTCCTCTAGCCTCGTCCGTTGCTCCACCGGTGGCCTTTCCTCTCCTTTCTTTCGCTGATCCTTTGCCAAGTGTTCCTTCCTCTCTCAATCCCTCTGTGGTTGGTGCTGAAGATGATGTGGGTTCCGTCCGGTCCCTCCCTCCTTTCGAGCCCCCACCATATGAAGAGTTTGTTCCACCCCCGTCGACGTATTCGTACCCCAAACGTAACGTCGTTCCACCTCCGACCGCCACCGTCGGCGCCGCCCAAATCATGGACCAACAAGTCCAGATCGAGGCTCTCCGCGGCGCTGTCGACCGCCTCGAGTCCTCTACCCTCCAAGCCGCCCAGCGCCACGAAGAATTTCAGCGAGAGGTGGGGTCTACCTTCAACACGATACTCAACATTCTACAGGGCCAAGCGGGCACTACGACTTCGTCTCGAGTCGAAACTTCGCCACCGCTTGTGGAAGAAGGAGACAACTCCATCGGTGCTCCCCCTGCCTCGGCCAAGTTTCCTTCTCAACCTTTGCCCGCCGCGCCGTTCTCCGTTCCGCCAAATCCGATTTCCGATCCCGTACCCAATACACCCGTTCCTGTCCCGTCTGTCAAGCCTGTTTCTGATCCCCAACCTCCACCCACCGTCGCGGGCCTCCGCTCGCTTCCAAATCCGGCGACTCGGCGGCATCCCGTCGATCCAAGCCTAGCCGGGGATGTTTCTGAGCGAGAGGTCATCCTAGCCTCATGGGACCAACTGTTTAACATGTCCCCCTATGAGGTAGCTTCTCTCTACAAGAACTCCGACGATTTCGAGCTAATCCACGCCATTCTCAACGGCGGCCTCTCTCGGGCCGGCAATGTTTGGCACTACCGTGTGTTTTTCGAGAAGGAGCACGTGACCAAGTGGGCTCGGAGCCGCTTCTTCCTCGACCGCACCCTCCATCACCAAGTCCGAATGGGCAAAGAGCTTTCCGAGATCAAGTTCCCCAAGGGCCTGGCCTCGGACAACGTCCAGACAGCGGCCACCTCCTGGAATGATTTTCGTCTGTCCTTCATCAAGCCACTCGAGCGCGCCCTCTCGCTCGGCTGCGACCACCGTGAAATCTTTACATCCTTGCTAGCGGCCGCCAACTTGTGCACCACCGGCAACCAAAGGATTTACGCCTTCCTCCTCGATCTCGCCGAAGATCCGGTTCTCTCTCTCAATCCCGCGCTGGCCTGCGACGTGCTTCTCCGCAAGTGCGACGCCACCTTCGCGGCCAACGTGCCCGGCTTCGCCAAAGACTCCGCCTCCATGGAGTGGGACCGCCTCGTAGCCCGTGAAGCCGGCTCCGATCTCTTAGAGTTATCCAAGAATTTGGTGCGCGCGTACGTCCGCAAGATGGGTGACGCGAAGGTGGATGCCACGACGGTCTGGGACCACCCAAACATGTCGCACGATATCAATCAACGATTCGAGTCCATCATTCGGAACGACAAGGTCGACGCGGCTCGCGGCGTGGATAACGCGACCAAGTTCGGCGAGTGTCTTGCGAAGACTCGCTTCCGCGTCGAGAACCACGAGCTCCCTCGTTCGGCCCTTTCGTGCGTCAACCTCTGCCAGCGCTACTTGAGCCCGTACGAACAAGCCCGCGCTGGCCAACAAGCGTCGGTCACGGTCGCCGCCGTGACGCCGCCGGCGACTACTTCCAAGTCCACCAAGACCGCCAAGGTTGCTAAGACTGCCTCTAACCCCGCAGACACTACGGCTTCGATGGTCGCCGCCGTCCAAGCGGCGGTGGCCGAGGCATTAAAATCGCAAAACAACAACTCGAACCGCAAGGCGACTGGCGCTGACAATCGTCGGGCTCCGCCTCCGCCTACGAATTACTCCGCATCGTCTCCGTTACCGGACGCACTTCTTGACCGTCCCCTCGGCAAAAGCACGTCTTCCCGTCGCCAATGTGATCCCCCTCCGAACGGCCTTGGGCTTCCGGCCGATTCGGGCCTCTCGGAATGGGATCCAGGTAGCTGGTCTCGAGCGCGAGCCCGCTTCTGGCAAATCTCTCGTTACGCGGGTCACCCGGCCCTTCGCGCTGCGCTCACGCGCTGCCGTCCCTCGGATGCCACCATGACGGCGCCGCGTCTCGACGACTTAGACCGCGACGTCAAGGAGTGGACCGACGCCAACGGCTGCGCGTACTGCGCCTTTCGTCCCCGGGCTCCATCTGGTACGCCCGAGGCAGACTTGTGGAAGTATGGCACGGGCGACGGAGCTCATAACCCCGTCGTTTGCCAACCATACATTCGTTTTCTCTGCGAAGGCGGCAGTGGCGAGTGTGGTAACGACCCAGAAGTCCACCGCCGCCTCCGCACGATGGTTGTTCTCCGTCCGGCCCAGTAGGTCGCCGGCGGGGCCCACGTCCGCGCTGTTACCCCGCTACCAGTCCAGGGTAGTGGGCCTGAACGCCACCCACCAAAAGATCGTATTACGCTACGGCCGAGTACTTCTACGGCCTCCAACCGGTACCCCAAGATTCCCCAAGTTTCAGACAAGCCCTGCCACCTCCATCCCCCTCTTTCTCCTGCCTCCTCGCCGATTGCCCCTATTTCTCCCAATGCCGATGATTCCATCCTGATTCTCGATATCACGCACGAGTCCTCAAAACCAAGTCAACCGTCACCGCCTCTCTATCAACTCAAGCCGCTCAACCGCTACCCCCCGCCACTCCTCAAGCATCCCCAGTCCAAGACCTCACGGTCTGCGAAAATCCAGCCGCCGCAGGCCCAATCCAACCTTCAATCCTTCAAATCAAATTTCGCATGTCCGAGCCACAAAACGTCTCCCGAGTACGAGTCCGAGTCCAAGTCACGTTCAGAATCACCCTCTTCGTCTTACGCCACCGCGAGCCCATCTACGAGTCTGAGCCCAGTCCAGTCATCACCGGTATCACCAGTCTCCATTACTACGACGATGGAGGCGCAGTTCTCCGGTTCTTCCCCACTTTCTTTCGAGTCCGAGTCCAAGCCTGTTTTGAGCAAACCCCGTTCTGAGCCATCCGAGTCCGAGTCCGAGTCCGAGTCCGAGTTTACAACGTCACCGAGTCCTACCACGCGGTCGACCGCAGGATTAACGGAGCTCCAGCCACTCACTGAGCCTCCGACGACCACTCCTTCCGCGGGAGTGTTCACCTTCGGTCCTCCGCGCCCCGAGTCTGAGTCATTTGGAATCTCCGGTCACTTCCAGAATTCCAACCACAACCGAGCCCCGTTTCACGAGCCACCGCGTATCGAGTCCAAACACAAGCTGACGCCGAAGCCCTCGACGACAGCCACTGTGTCCTTGTCCGAGCCACCGTTCCGAGTCTCGCCGCAGCCGGCCTGCCACTCCAGCAGGCTGCACGCCGCCGAGCCGATCCCTTCCGTTTCCGTTCCGAGTCCGAGTCCAATCGCACAAGACAGTGCATCCCGAGCCCGCGTAATCAAGCCCGTCACCGAGTCCGAGATTTCGGCCGCACCGAGCCAACCGGTGCTGGCCACCGTGCCCCTATTGTCATCACAAGCTTCAGCTTCGTCCTCACCGACGGTTGCGACGCCAGGGGGCTTCACCTTTGAGCCGGCCCCGTCCGTTCCCATTTCGAAAGTTAGCCCTGTTATTGGCGTCCAGCACGCCAGAAACGACGAGTCCGAGTCCGAGTACAAATTAACGTCACCGCGGAGTCCGCGGTCGACCACCGGCGTTCCCACGCCACCCCATCAACCGAGAGCCCTGGAGGAGCTTGAACAGCCGTCTCCTAGCCCCTCTCAAGTCGCCGAGTCTTCCGAATTCGAGTCTGAATCCACCGTAATTTCAGCGGTCCATCCACCCGCTAGCCCGAGCCAAGTCCTCCGAAGAATGCTTCGCATTGCAGAACCTCTTCGGCCACTACCCACGCCAGCCGCTGCCGCAGAGCCACCACCCTGGCCCCAGCCTTTCCCGCAGCCGGCTTCTACGACAGCCACGTCCCTTCTTTCGCCGGCGCCGACCCCGCCGACGACAGAATGCAACGACGTCTCCTCTTCCGACGTGACCATGGAGAGTGACCACAACTCCTCTGCACGTCGAGGAACGGCGGCCTCCCAAACCGAGCTTCTACGCCCATTGAGCCAGCCCAACCGAGTCCCTGAGCCATGTCCTTCATGTCTCTCACCGGTGGTCTCGCGGCCGCGGCGTCCGTCGCCGCCGTCCGACACCCCACTTCTCCGAGTTTCTTCGTCAATCCCGTCCTCCGAGCCCGTCTCTACGTCGTCGATATCCGAGTCTTCTTCCATTCGTCCTACGTCGCTGCGGCCACCGGTCGCCGCCTCCGAGCACTGCCTGCCTCTCGATACCACTGCCACCACCATCATGCGCGTGGCAGCGATCAATGCGTCCGCGATCCAGTCCTTCGATTCCTCTCAAAACAACTCCGATGTCGGCACCCGTGATGATACCCCGTCACCCGCTCTCCACGCTCTCGCCTCTCTTCGTGCACGAGCGAGCGGCTCTGCGGTGGTATTACCTCGGCACCTCACGGAGGCAGCCCAAGAGCTTCGCCGGCCTCGCAATGGCACCCTAGCCTCGCCTGCCGCCGCGCTACCCAAGCACTTCGATGAGCTTTGCGCTGAGCTCACGAAGATGAATCAACGAGTCCAAGACGGGCTGACGTCTGGCTGTCACGCACCACGCGTTCTCGTCGTTGGCGAGACGAGCGGCGTCGTCTCCTCCATGTTCCTACTCGCCGGTGCTGATGTAGCTACGTGCGATTTGTATCCTTCCGAGATCGATTACGTGCCCCACTTCCAAGGCGACGCGCTTCATGTCCAAAACCTAGGTTGGGACCTAGTCATCGCCCACCCGCCCTGCACGTACCTCTCCGCTGTCAGCAGTCAATGGCTCTCCCAAGAACCCGGACGTCGTGCCGCTCTTGAGTCGGCCGCTCGCGTCTTCAAGTCAATGGCCTCCGCCACTGCTCCGTTTGTAGCGGTCGAGAACCCTCGGATGCATGCGGAAGCTCGCCGTTTAGTCGGGGGTTGACCCCGACCCAATTCGTCCAACCCTGGGAGCACGGCACTGGACACCAGAAAGCCACCGGGTTGTACCTCACCAAAGGGCTGCCGCCCCTCCAGCCAACTTGCGTCGTGGATGGCCGTGAGTCGGCCATGGCTAACCTCTCTCCTTCACCGCACCGTGGCGCTCTTCGCAGCCGCACCTACGTCGGTGTAGCTGGAGCGATGGCGATCCATTGGATGCCTGTTCTTCTTCGACATTTGAGCCAACAGCGAGACCAGACGTCGACGAAGAAATTGTCCGCGTTAGAGCTACTCGCTTGCGCGCGGTGCAGCCTATTGGACCGGCCTTCACTTAGCTCGACCGAGGCTACCGCCTACGAGCCGTGGTCGGCTCTTCATCGTTATGAGAGGGGGAGGGAAACGAGTGAAGTTTCTTCCGACCCCGTTGTTTCCCGTCCAGCTACTCCCGAGTCAGACAACCACGAAGACCAAAAAGAAACCCACGATAACCACGACAACGACACGCCACTCCACGCCTCCGAGTCTACACTCCACGACCCATTCTCTCCATGGACCGCCCCGCCTCCGGCACGCGCGAGCTCGCCGCGTCCGACGACGCCGACGACTCTCCGGAAGCGGCGCCAACAATGGCAATCATTCGGAGTGAACGGGGACCAGAAATGGTCCAACGTCACGCTCGAAACCGCTGACGAAATAAGAGCGCAAGCTCTAGCCGGACGAAACGCCGACGAGGAATCCGACCTCGCCGCTGCCGTCCGAGCGCCGATCGAGTTCGTGGAAGCCAAAGGCATCCGCGCCGAAGAGCTAGCCTCATTAGTTCGAAGACCCAAGACAGAAGCCCAAGCCCGTCTCGAGAAAGATTGGGAAAAGATGTCCGACCACCCGAGGCACCCCACCGACAAGAGAGGCCTGGGCTACACTAGTCCCAAGCTATCACCCTGTACCGCTACCAACGAGGACGACCCCTCTAGGCCCTCTGCCACGATAGCGGCAGTCGGAGTACCCGAAGAGACGACGACCAGTTTGACGACGAATTCACCCGAGCAACGACGCTGGCGACCAACCCCGTCCCTGTCCGACACCATTGCACACGTGACCGCGCACCGGCCGGAGAGCGTCGTGGATACCCTACCATCTGCCTACCCAAGGCATTGTCTATATGTTCGAGATCTAATGGTCTGCCGCTCCGGCGAGGCTGCCGGCAAAGAAGGAGTAATCTTAGCCGACTCCGCCCTCACGGTCAACAGCACACTCGCTGACACCGGAGCTGGCCCGTCGGTCGTGACCACTTCCCTCTTGTCCAGCCTACCCAACGACGCATGCGTCGAGCGGCTGCCGCAAGCCGTAGTGACACCGCTCCATGGCCCAGACGGCCTACCTCTTATCACGCGAGGCAAGGCTCGAATCGTTTTCTCCGTCGGTGGATTTCTCTTTCGTCATACGTTCATGGTGATTGAAGGCAACCCGATGCTACTGCTCGGGAACGACTTCTTAGCTACGCACGCCGCTTCGATTCAGCTCGCCTCCGACAGCGCGGACGGCTCTATCACCCTCGGTGCCCCATCCACGGTGGCTCCTCTTGAGGTTAATGGCAGTCCAAGCCCCGACGCTCCGCCGATCTTTCGCGTCTCGACGTCACCGATAGCGGTGGTCCCTGTCAGCATGACTTGTGCACAGGTCTGTCCGACCTCCGCGAACCCAATCACGACTGACTTCTTCCGAGGGCCGCAAGCCGCCGAAAACGACAACCAGCTAGTCTCCGAGCCGCTCTTCAACACGGCCGATGAGTTTGCCGCCAAAGCGCCGGCGTCTTGTGGCTCCGAGTACCTCCTATATACCCATGAACCTATCACGATCCCGGCCTATCATCGGGCGACGTTTCACGTCCGAATTCCGCTAGCTCTTCGAGAACACGAAGACTGCGCCATGCTCGTGGACCGACTCCCTACACGCGAGACTATTGACAGCTCTCCGCTCGTCATCCCTCAAGTAGAGAGGCCGAAATCCGACCACACCATCGCGGTTACGGTGGCCAATACTGACCCCAAACCACTACACCTTCCGTCGTTCCATCCTGTAGCTTCGCTACAGGTTCGATTCAAGATTCACGCTGGAACTTATCACCGCGTCGGTGACAATAACTCGCCGGATGTGATTGAGTCGCTCAACGAGGACCAACGCAAGCTCCTCGAGGCAGCCAAGATCGACCCCGAGGGCCGTCTCTCGATGCCCCAACGTGAACAAGTTCGTCGTCTACTGGCCCGACGTATCGCTGCTTTCGCAATTGACCCGACTAACCCGAATCACATTCACGTGATGGAGGTAGAGCTACCGCTCAACCCCGGAGCCGAAGCTCACCGTCACGCACCGTCTAGAGTTGGACGAGAGGGTGAGAAGATCATAGAGGACGAAGTTTGCAAGATGGAGTCCGCGGGCATCATTAGGAAATCAAATTCGTCGTGGGCCTCTCGAGTCGTGTTAGTCACTAAGAAGGATGGCTCCGTACGTTTCTGCGTAGATTATCGCGACGTCAACTCCAAGCTTCGTCTAGAGGACAGCCCTCTTCCCCTCACGGTAGAAGCCATCGACCGATTGTCGTCCGGTCAAGGCAACCTCGATTCTCTATTCCTTTGCACCCTGGACCTGGCATCTGGTTTCTGGGGTATACCGATCAAAGAATCCGATAAACATATCACCGCGTTCACTACTCATCGCGGCAAGTACGAGTTCAATTACTTGCCTTTCGGTGTTCAATCCGGTCCCTCGTATATGTGCCGCCTCATGGACGCCGTTCTCGGTGGGCTGGCATGGGAGATTTGTATGCCATACTTGGATGATGTCGGCGCCTGGTCGACAGGTGTAGGTGACTCGCTGCAGGCCAGGGAAGAGTCGTCATTCCAACAAATGTTACACCGTCTTGATCTTGTCTTGGAACGTCTCATCTGGGCGGGCCTCACTTGCAAGATGTCGAAATGCGTTTTCTTTGCCACCTCGGCTGAATATCTCGGCCACGTTGTTTCGCGTGAAGGTCTTCGGATGGATCCCAAGAAAGTGGAAGCTGTCTCGAAAATCGACCCAACCCAAATCAACTCGATCGAAGCCGTCCGTTCGTTCCTTGGATTGTGCTCCTACTACCGCCGTTTCATCCGTCGTTTTGCGATCCGTGCGGCGCCGTTAACCGCTCTCACGCGGAAAGGGTGCGACGTCCCGGTCGAGTCGCAAACAGAAGCCTGTCGACAGGCTATCGAAGATCTCAAGCAAGCTATCTGTGAAGAACCCGTACTCGCACCTCCTCGAGACGACCGTCCTTTCCTCGTTAAGACCGACGGTGCTAGCAAGCTCGGCATCGCCGGCGTCCTGCCAGAAAGACGACGAAGGGAGAGAGCGCGTTGTTGCATACTACGGTCGTAGTTTGAGTCCGGCTGAGCGCCATTGGACAGTTACTGAAATCGAACTTCTAGCAGCGCTAGAATCGATCCGAAATTGGAGGCCTTATCTTTGGGGTCGCCACTTCACCCTCGTCGTAGACCATTCAGCTTTGCGCTGGCTTCACACGATGAAAGATCAAGTCACCGGTGGTCCAGCCTCGCGCCTCATGCGATGGGTCCTAAGCTAGCCGAATATCGATTCGACGTCGTGCACAAACCTGGAGTCACTCACTGGGACGCCGACGGCTTATCCCGCCTAGTTGCTCTCGAGCCCGATCACGATCCTCTCCATCTCGAGGAGAGTGACGTCCATTCTTTCGATTCTTCCGAAATTCACGACATAGTTGCCGCCGCGGTTACTTCATCCACCCTCACCGCTCGCCGCCAACAAGCAAACGATAGGCTCGCTCGTCAAGCATCGGAATCTTCGGAGTCGATTACCTCCTCGTATCTCGATGTGGGCGTGCCTCATGCCGACGAATTGCGTCAAGCGCTCTCTACCGACGATCTCGCCAGCTCGATCCTTTCTGAAGTCGGTCGATCCTTCCGAAAGCTTCCTCTTCGATTGACTCTAGCTCGTCGTCGAAGAAAAGTTCCCGATTCCTCCTTCGCGATGGCCTACTCTACTACCGCTCCTCAGAAGCGGAAGAGGCTCCTCTTCGTTTGTACATTCCGGAGTCCTTCGTGGACACGTACCTCCGCGCCTACCATGACCACCTTGGTCACCCAGG
>CM030941.1:1954679-2041248 GCA_018136815.1 Isochrysis galbana | reverse complement strand
CCTCCGGCGTTATATTAATCCCCCCCCGCGCGAGGTTCTCTTCTCCCGCGCGCGGTTCGTTTCCTCCGGCCGTCGTTGTTCCCCCCCCTCGCTTCGATTCCTCTCGCGATTCCTTCGATGATTGCCTCCATCTCGTCCGTTCTTCTTCGCGATTCCGCGGAGGGGGCACCGATTTAACGTTAGTTTCGTCGCGGTTTCGGTGAAAGAAAGGAAGAACGAATGGCACGCGCCCGCGTCTCGCGTCTTGTTTCGTCGCCCCTTGCTCGTCGCTTGTCTAGAAGGTCTCTCTGCACATCGCCTTCTTCCCCCGCGCGAGTTTGGACCTCTCCTCGACCCTCCGCGTTGGCTTCAGCGGACGAGTTTTCACTTTAACGATAGTTTGAACCCTTCGTTTGCGTAGTTTTGCGCTCTCTTTCCGTATTTCTTCGCGCATGACGAGCGATCGCGACTCAGCCTTTGTCGCACGGGGAGGGTTTGTTTATCGTATGATTCCGGAGTGTTTACGTTAGTTTTCTGAGCCCAAGGTCGTTGGGTTTGGGTTTCTTGTGAGTGTTTTTGTAGCAACTTCGTCGAGTCCCACCGTGTTCCCAAGCGAGTCCCCCCGAGTTCCCGAGTCTATACCCCGAGTCAACGAGTCAATACAAGTCAAGCACGCGCCTGAGCCACCCCAGTCGCCTGCCACCACCTCCCACAAGCCTCCTTCCGCACTTCCGCGCCCACCGTGCTCCGTGCGTGCGTCGTGCGTCGTGCGTCGATCACCATGCCCGTAGTCAACCCCGAGGAAAGCTCCATGAGCTCCCCCACAAGAACCGCGTTCCGCGCTAGCTGCCGGCGCGCCCTCGCAGGCAATCTCCAAGAGTGAGATCAGCCTGCTCTGACAAGCACAAAATCTTCGCTCGCGCCTTCGGCTCCGGTCGTCACGTCGAGTTCTTCCCTTGAGAAATCTTCATCGTCCCCGCGTCATGAGCCCGTCTCTTCTTCTTCTCTTCCCGAACTGTTCGGGTCGAAGTCTCCTGGGGAAGAGAGCCTCGTGGGACCCCTCCCTTCTTCAAAGGAGAGCCTTTCCGAGCCAGTTCTCCCCCCCTCTCGCCTCTCCGCGCCGACGGTCGAAGTTCCGCCGCTCCGCGGGCCTCTACTCACACCCCGTCAACTGGAGCTGGAATGGGTCCTCTAGCCTCGTCCGTTGCTCCACCGGTGGCCTTTCCTCTCCTTTCTTTCGCTGATCCTTTGCCAAGTGTTCCTTCCTCTCTCAATCCCTCTGTGGTTGGTGCTGAAGATGATGTGGGTCCGTCCGGTCCCTCCCTCCTTTCGAGCCCCCACCATATGAAGAGTTTGTTCCACCCCCGTCACGTATTCGTACCCCAAACGTAACGTCGTTCCACCTCCGACCGCCACCGTCGGCGCCGCCCAAATCATGGACCAACAAGTCCAGATCGAGGCTCTCCGCGGCGCTGTCGACCGCCTCGAGTCCTCTACCCTCCAAGCCGCCCAGCGCCACGAAGAATTTCAGCGAGAGGTGGGGTCTACCTCAACACGATACTCAACATTCTACAGGGCCAAGCGGGCACTACGACTTCGTCTCGAGTCGAAACTTCGCCACCGCTTGTGGAAGAAGGAGACAACTCCATCGGTGCTCCCCCTGCCTCGGCCAAGTTTCCTTCTCAACCTTTGCCCGCCGCGCCGTTCTCCGTTCCGCCAAATCCGATTTCCGATCCCGTACCCAATACACCCGTTCCTGTCCCGTCTGTCAAGCCTGTTTCTGATCCCCAACCTCCACCCACCGTCGCGGGCCTCCGCTCGCTTCCAAATCCGGCGACTCGGCGGCATCCCGTCGATCCAAGCCTAGCCGGGATGTTTCTGAGCGAGAGGTCATCCTAGCCTCATGGACCAACTGTTTAACATGTCCCCCTATGAGGTAGCTTCTCTCTACAAGAACTCCGACGATTTCGAGCTAATCCACGCCATTCTCAACGGCGGCCTCTCTCGGGCCGGCAATGTTTGGCACTACCGTGTGTTTTTCGAGAAGGAGCACGTGACCAAGTGGGCTCGGAGCCGCTTCTTCCTCGACCGCACCCTCCATCACCAAGTCCGAATGGGCAAAGAGCTTTCCGAGATCAAGTTCCCCAAGGGCCTGGCCTCGGACAACGTCCAGACAGCGGCCACCTCCTGGAATGATTTTCGTCTGTCCTTCATCAAGCCACTCGAGCGCGCCCTCTCGCTCGGCTGCGACCACCGTGAAATCTTTACATCCTTGCTAGCGGCCGCCAACTTGTGCACCACCGGCAACCAAAGGATTTACGCCTTCCTCCTCGATCTCGCCGAAGATCCGGTTCTCTCTCTCAATCCCGCGCTGGCCTGCGACGTGCTTCTCCGCAAGTGCGACGCCACCTTCGCGGCCAACGTGCCCGGCTTCGCCAAAGACTCCGCCTCCATGGAGTGGGACCGCCTCGTAGCCCGTGAAGCCGGCTCCGATCTCTTAGAGTTATCCAAGAATTTGGTGCGCGCGTACGTCCGCAAGATGGGTGACGCGAAGGTGGATGCCACGACGGTCTGGGACCACCCAAACATGTCGCACGATATCAATCAACGATTCGAGTCCATCATTCGGAACGACAAGGTCGACGCGGCTCGCGGCGTGGATAACGCGACCAAGTTCGGCGAGTGTCTTGCGAAGACTCGCTTCCGCGTCGAGAACCACGAGCTCCCTCGTTCGCCCTTTCGTGCGTCAACCTCTGCCAGCGCTACTTGAGCCCGTACGAACAAGCCCGCGCTGGCCAACAAGCGTCGGTCACGGTCGCCGCCGTGACGCCGCCGGCGACTACTTCCAAGTCCACCAAGACCGCCAAGGTTGCTAAGACTGCCTCTAACCCCGCAGACACTACGGCTTCGATGGTCGCCGCCGTCCAAGCGGCGGTGGCCGAGGCATTAAAATCGCAAAACAACAACTCGAACCGCAAGGCGACTGGCGCTGACAATCGTCGGGCTCCGCCTCCGCCTACGAATTACTCCGCATCGTCTCCGTTACCGGACGCACTTCTTGACCGTCCCCTCGGCAAAAGCACGTCTTCCCGTCGCCAATGTGATCCCCCTCCGAACGGCCTTGGGCTTCCGGCCGATTCGGGCCTCTCGGAATGGGATCCAGGTAGCTGGTCTCGAGCGCGAGCCCGCTTCTGGCAAATCTCTCGTTACGCGGGTCACCCGGCCCTTCGCGCTGCGCTCACGCGCTGCCGTCCCTCGGATGCCACCATGACGGCGCCGCGTCTCGACGACTTAGACCGCGACGTCAAGGAGTGGACCGACGCCAACGGCTGCGCGTACTGCGCCTTTCGTCCCCGGGCTCCATCTGGTACGCCCGAGGCAGACTTGTGGAAGTATGGCACGGGCGACGGAGCTCATAACCCCGTCGTTTGCCAACCATACATTCGTTTTCTCTGCGAAGGCGGCAGTGGCGAGTGTGGTAACGACCCAGAAGTCCACCGCCGCCTCCGCACGATGGTTGTTCTCCGTCCGGCCCAGTAGGTCGCCGGCGGGGCCCACGTCCGCGCTGTTACCCCGCTACCAGTCCAGGGTAGTGGGCCTGAACGCCACCCACCAAAAGATCGTATTACGCTACGGCCGAGTACTTCTACGGCCTCCAACCGGTACCCCAAGATTCCCCAAGTTCAGACAAGCCCTGCCACCTCCATCCCCCTCTTTCTCCTGCCTCCTCGCCGATTGCCCCTATTTCTCCCAATGCCGATGATTCCATCCTGATTCTCGATATCACGCACGAGTCCTCAAAACCAAGTCAACCGTCACCGCCTCTCTATCAACTCAAGCCGCTCAACCGCTACCCCCGCCACTCCTCAAGCATCCCCAGTCCAAGACCTCACGGTCTGCGAAAATCCAGCCGCCGCAGGCCCAATCCAACCTTCAATCCTTCAAATCAAATTTCGCATGTCCGAGCCACAAAACGTCTCCCGAGTACGAGTCCGAGTCCAAGTCACGTTCAGAATCACCCTCTTCGTCTTACGCCACCGCGAGCCCATCTACGAGTCTGAGCCCAGTCCAGTCATCACCGGTATCACCAGTCTCCATTACTACGACGATGGAGGCGCAGTTCTCCGGTTCTTCCCCACTTTCTTTCGAGTCCGAGTCCAAGCCTGTTTTGAGCAAACCCCGTTCTGAGCCATCCGAGTCCGAGTCCGAGTCCGAGTCCGAGTTTACAACGTCACCGAGTCCTACCACGCGGTCGACCGCAGGATTAACGGAGCTCCAGCCACTCACTGAGCCTCCGACGACCACTCCTTCCGCGGGAGTGTTCACCTTCGGTCCTCCGCGCCCCGAGTCTGAGTCATTTGGAATCTCCGGTCACTTCCAGAATTCCAACCACAACCGAGCCCCGTTTCACGAGCCACCGCGTATCGAGTCCAAACACAAGCTGACGCCGAAGCCCTCGACGACAGCCACTGTGTCCTTGTCCGAGCCACCGTTCCGAGTCTCGCCGCAGCCGGCCTGCCACTCCAGCAGGCTGCACGCCGCCGAGCCGATCCCTTCCGTTTCCGTTCCGAGTCCGAGTCCAATCGCACAAGACAGTGCATCCCGAGCCCGCGTAATCAAGCCCGTCACCGAGTCCGAGATTTCGGCCGCACCGAGCCAACCGGTGCTGGCCACCGTGCCCCTATTGTCATCACAAGCTTCAGCTTCGTCCTCACCGACGGTTGCGACGCCAGGGGGCTTCACCTTTGAGCCGGCCCCGTCCGTTCCCATTTCGAAAGTTAGCCCTGTTATTGGCGTCCAGCACGCCAGAAACGACGAGTCCGAGTCCGAGTACAAATTAACGTCACCGCGGAGTCCGCGGTCGACCACCGGCGTTCCCACGCCACCCCATCAACCGAGAGCCCTGGAGGAGCTTGAACAGCCGTCTCCTAGCCCCTCTCAAGTCGCCGAGTCTTCCGAATTCGAGTCTGAATCCACCGTAATTTCAGCGGTCCATCCACCCGCTAGCCCGAGCCAAGTCCTCCGAAGAATGCTTCGCATTGCAGAACCTCTTCGGCCACTACCCACGCCAGCCGCTGCCGCAGAGCCACCACCCTGGCCCCAGCCTTTCCCGCAGCCGGCTTCTACGACAGCCACGTCCCTTCTTTCGCCGGCGCCGACCCCGCCGACGACAGAATGCAACGACGTCTCCTCTTCCGACGTGACCATGGAGAGTGACCACAACTCCTCTGCACGTCGAGGAACGGCGGCCTCCCAAACCGAGCTTCTACGCCCATTGAGCCAGCCCAACCGAGTCCCTGAGCCATGTCCTTCATGTCTCTCACCGGTGGTCTCGCGGCCGCGGCGTCCGTCGCCGCCGTCCGACACCCCACTTCTCCGAGTTTCTTCGTCAATCCCGTCCTCCGAGCCCGTCTCTACGTCGTCGATATCCGAGTCTTCTTCCATTCGTCCTACGTCGCTGCGGCCACCGGTCGCCGCCTCCGAGCACTGCCTGCCTCTCGATACCACTGCCACCACCATCATGCGCGTGGCAGCGATCAATGCGTCCGCGATCCAGTCCTTCGATTCCTCTCAAAACAACTCCGATGTCGGCACCCGTGATGATACCCCGTCACCCGCTCTCCACGCTCTCGCCTCTCTTCGTGCACGAGCGAGCGGCTCTGCGGTGGTATTACCTCGGCACCTCACGGAGGCAGCCCAAGAGCTTCGCCGGCCTCGCAATGGCACCCTAGCCTCGCCTGCCGCCGCGCTACCCAAGCACTTCGATGAGCTTTGCGCTGAGCTCACGAAGATGAATCAACGAGTCCAAGACGGGCTGACGTCTGGCTGTCACGCACCACGCGTTCTCGTCGTTGGCGAGACGAGCGGCGTCGTCTCCTCCATGTTCCTACTCGCCGGTGCTGATGTAGCTACGTGCGATTTGTATCCTTCCGAGATCGATTACGTGCCCCACTTCCAAGGCGACGCGCTTCATGTCCAAAACCTAGGTTGGGACCTAGTCATCGCCCACCCGCCCTGCACGTACCTCTCCGCTGTCAGCAGTCAATGGCTCTCCCAAGAACCCGGACGTCGTGCCGCTCTTGAGTCGGCCGCTCGCGTCTTCAAGTCAATGGCCTCCGCCACTGCTCCGTTTGTAGCGGTCGAGAACCCTCGGATGCATGCGGAAGCTCGCCGTTTAGTCGGGGGGTTGACCCCGACCCAATTCGTCCAACCCTGGGAGCACGGCACTGGACACCAGAAAGCCACCGGGTTGTACCTCACCAAAGGGCTGCCGCCCCTCCAGCCAACTTGCGTCGTGGATGGCCGTGAGTCGGCCATGGCTAACCTCTCTCCTTCACCGCACCGTGGCGCTCTTCGCAGCCGCACCTACGTCGGTGTAGCTGGAGCGATGGCGATCCATTGGATGCCTGTTCTTCTTCGACATTTGAGCCAACAGCGAGACCAGACGTCGACGAAGAAATTGTCCGCGTTAGAGCTACTCGCTTGCGCGCGGTGCAGCCTATTGGACCGGCCTTCACTTAGCTCGACCGAGGCTACCGCCTACGAGCCGTGGTCGGCTCTTCATCGTTATGAGAGGGGAGGGAAACGAGTGAAGTTTCTTCCGACCCCGTTGTTTCCCGTCCAGCTACTCCCGAGTCAGACAACCACGAAGACCAAAAAGAAACCCACGATAACCACGACAACGACACGCCACTCCACGCCTCCGAGTCTACACTCCACGACCCATTCTCTCCATGGACCGCCCCGCCTCCGGCACGCGCGAGCTCGCCGCGTCCGACGACGCCGACGACTCTCCGGAAGCGGCGCCAACAATGGCAATCATTCGGAGTGAACGGGGACCAGAAATGGTCCAACGTCACGCTCGAAACCGCTGACGAAATAAGAGCGCAAGCTCTAGCCGGACGAAACGCCGACGAGGAATCCGACCTCGCCGCTGCCGTCCGAGCGCCGATCGAGTTCGTGGAAGCCAAAGGCATCCGCGCCGAAGAGCTAGCCTCATTAGTTCGAAGACCCAAGACAGAAGCCCAAGCCCGTCTCGAGAAAGATTGGGAAAAGATGTCCGACCACCCGAGGCACCCCACCGACAAGAGAGGCCTGGGCTACACTAGTCCCAAGCTATCACCCTGTACCGCTACCAACGAGGACGACCCCTCTAGGCCCTCTGCCACGATAGCGGCAGTCGGAGTACCCGAAGAGACGACGACCAGTTTGACGACGAATTCACCCGAGCAACGACGCTGGCGACCAACCCCGTCCCTGTCCGACACCATTGCACACGTGACCGCGCACCGGCCGGAGAGCGTCGTGGATACCCTACCATCTGCCTACCCAAGGCATTGTCTATATGTTCGAGATCTAATGGTCTGCCGCTCCGGCGAGGCTGCCGGCAAAGAAGGAGTAATCTTAGCCGACTCCGCCCTCACGGTCAACAGCACACTCGCTGACACCGGAGCTGGCCCGTCGGTCGTGACCACTTCCCTCTTGTCCAGCCTACCCAACGACGCATGCGTCGAGCGGCTGCCGCAAGCCGTAGTGACACCGCTCCATGGCCCAGACGGCCTACCTCTTATCACGCGAGGCAAGGCTCGAATCGTTTTCTCCGTCGGTGGATTTCTCTTTCGTCATACGTTCATGGTGATTGAAGGCAACCCGATGCTACTGCTCGGGAACGACTTCTTAGCTACGCACGCCGCTTCGATTCAGCTCGCCTCCGACAGCGCGGACGGCTCTATCACCCTCGGTGCCCCATCCACGGTGGCTCCTCTTGAGGTTAATGGCAGTCCAAGCCCCGACGCTCCGCCGATCTTTCGCGTCTCGACGTCACCGATAGCGGTGGTCCCTGTCAGCATGACTTGTGCACAGGTCTGTCCGACCTCCGCGAACCCAATCACGACTGACTTCTTCCGAGGGCCGCAAGCCGCCGAAAACGACAACCAGCTAGTCTCCGAGCCGCTCTTCAACACGGCCGATGAGTTTGCCGCCAAAGCGCCGGCGTCTTGTGGCTCCGAGTACCTCCTATATACCCATGAACCTATCACGATCCCGGCCTATCATCGGGCGACGTTTCACGTCCGAATTCCGCTAGCTCTTCGAGAACACGAAGACTGCGCCATGCTCGTGGACCGACTCCCTACACGCGAGACTATTGACAGCTCTCCGCTCGTCATCCCTCAAGTAGAGAGGCCGAAATCCGACCACACCATCGCGGTTACGGTGGCCAATACTGACCCCAAACCACTACACCTTCCGTCGTTCCATCCTGTAGCTTCGCTACAGGTTCGATTCAAGATTCACGCTGGAACTTATCACCGCGTCGGTGACAATAACTCGCCGGATGTGATTGAGTCGCTCAACGAGGACCAACGCAAGCTCCTCGAGGCAGCCAAGATCGACCCCGAGGGCCGTCTCTCGATGCCCCAACGTGAACAAGTTCGTCGTCTACTGGCCCGACGTATCGCTGCTTTCGCAATTGACCCGACTAACCCGAATCACATTCACGTGATGGAGGTAGAGCTACCGCTCAACCCCGGAGCCGAAGCTCACCGTCACGCACCGTCTAGAGTTGGACGAGAGGGTGAGAAGATCATAGAGGACGAAGTTTGCAAGATGGAGTCCGCGGGCATCATTAGGAAATCAAATTCGTCGTGGGCCTCTCGAGTCGTGTTAGTCACTAAGAAGGATGGCTCCGTACGTTTCTGCGTAGATTATCGCGACGTCAACTCCAAGCTTCGTCTAGAGGACAGCCCTCTTCCCCTCACGGTAGAAGCCATCGACCGATTGTCGTCCGGTCAAGGCAACCTCGATTCTCTATTCCTTTGCACCCTGGACCTGGCATCTGGTTTCTGGGGTATACCGATCAAAGAATCCGATAAACATATCACCGCGTTCACTACTCATCGCGGCAAGTACGAGTTCAATTACTTGCCTTTCGGTGTTCAATCCGGTCCCTCGTATATGTGCCGCCTCATGGACGCCGTTCTCGGTGGGCTGGCATGGGAGATTTGTATGCCATACTTGGATGATGTCGGCGCCTGGTCGACAGGTGTAGGTGACTCGCTGCAGGCCAGGGAAGAGTCGTCATTCCAACAAATGTTACACCGTCTTGATCTTGTCTTGGAACGTCTCATCTGGGCGGGCCTCACTTGCAAGATGTCGAAATGCGTTTTCTTTGCCACCTCGGCTGAATATCTCGGCCACGTTGTTTCGCGTGAAGGTCTTCGGATGGATCCCAAGAAAGTGGAAGCTGTCTCGAAAATCGACCCAACCCAAATCAACTCGATCGAAGCCGTCCGTTCGTTCCTTGGATTGTGCTCCTACTACCGCCGTTTCATCCGTCGTTTTGCGATCCGTGCGGCGCCGTTAACCGCTCTCACGCGGAAAGGGTGCGACGTCCCGGTCGAGTCGCAAACAGAAGCCTGTCGACAGGCTATCGAAGATCTCAAGCAAGCTATCTGTGAAGAACCCGTACTCGCACCTCCTCGAGACGACCGTCCTTTCCTCGTTAAGACCGACGGTGCTAGCAAGCTCGGCATCGCCGGCGTCCTTGCTCAGAAAGACGACGAAGGGAGAGAGCGCGTTGTTGCATACTACGGTCGTAGTTTGAGTCCGGCTGAGCGCCATTGGACAGTTACTGAAATCGAACTTCTAGCAGCGCTAGAATCGATCCGAAATTGGAGGCCTTATCTTTGGGGTCGCCACTTCACCCTCGTCGTAGACCATTCAGCTTTGCGCTGGCTTCACACGATGAAAGATCAAGTCACCGGTGGTCCAGCCTCGCGCCTCATGCGATGGGTCCTGAAGCTAGCCGAATATCGATTCGACGTCGTGCACAAACCTGGAGTCACTCACTGGGACGCCGACGGCTTATCCCGCCTAGTTGCTCTCGAGCCCGATCACGATCCTCTCCATCTCGAGGAGAGTGACGTCCATTCTTTCGATTCTTCCGAAATTCACGACATAGTTGCCGCCGCGGTTACTTCATCCACCCTCACCGCTCGCCGCCAACAAGCAAACGATAGGCTCGCTCGTCAAGCATCGGAATCTTCGGAGTCGATTACCTCCTCGTATCTCGATGTGGGCGTGCCTCATGCCGACGAATTGCGTCAAGCGCTCTCTACCGACGATCTCGCCAGCTCGATCCTTTCTGAAGTCGAGTCGATCCTTCCGAAAGCTTCCTCTTCGATTGACTCTAGCTCGTCGTCGAAGAAAAGTTCCCGATTCCTCCTTCGCGATGGCCTACTCTACTACCGCTCCTCAGAAGCGGAAGAGGCTCCTCTTCGTTTGTACATTCCGGAGTCCCTTCGTGACACGTACCTCCGCGCCTACCATGACCACCTTGGTCACCCAGGTGCGACAAGGATGACTACCCTACTTCGTTCTCGAGTTTACTGGCCTGGCCTATCCGCCTCTGTATCGGAATACGTTCGAGAGTGCCACGAATGCACTCTTGGCAAACCGTTACCGCGACCGCTCGCCCATCCATCCGGTCTTTCCATCGGATCTTATCCTTTCGACGTCGTCTATTGCGATATTCTTTCGATGGCGCCCACTCACGATTTCGTATCCGGCCGCTCCGGTTTTGACAAGCTGATTGTTTTCGTCGATTCTCTCTCTCGTTGGATTGAAGCTGAGCCTTGCAACGGTAACCCCTCGTCCGCAAAATGTCTGGACGTCTTCATGCGTCTCATCGTATCTCGTTATGGAGTCCCTCGCCAACTTCGAACCGACGCCGGCTCGAATCTTTGCTCTCGATTAGTGGACCTAATTCTCAAAGCGACCGGCACGGACTTGAGCACTACTGAAGCCTATCGCCACGAAGGCGTAGGGCTAGTAGAAAGAGCTCAACAAACTCTCCTCACGATGACTCGAGTCTCCAATGAAGGCGGCGCCCATTGGGTCGATCACCTTCCGTTTCTTCTCATGTCTATGCGAGCGACCGCCGGTCGCGTCGTACCCAAGTCACCCGCGGCTATCTTGTTTGGTCGGGAGCTTCGTCTTCCAGCTCAACTTGCTGACCCTGCTCCTGTTCTTGAGTTGCTTCCATCTAGGCCTCCGTCCGATGCCGTCACTTACGCCACCGAGCTCAATAAGAAGCTTCTCGAGTCGTGGCGTTCCGCCCTCGAAAGTACTCAAGAAGCCCAACGTGAATCGATGCGCTCCGCCTCTCAAAAGTCTAAACTCGGTGTTACCTTCAAACAAGGAGACAGAGTTTGTCGTCGAATCCCTGGCCACGCCAACAAACTTCAATACCTCTACTCCGGTCCTTACCGAGTAGAAGAAGCCATCTCGGCCACTCGATACCGTCTACGCGATCTCGAAAATCGTCAAGTCAAGGATGAAGTTCACATTTCCAATCTTCGTCCGTACTTCACCGTCACCGATTCGTCTCCGCTCGCTGAAGATGAGTACTTGGTCGAAGAGTTACTCGATCGCAAGGGCGATGGAGTTTCATTCAAGTATCTCGTCAAATGGCGCGGCTATCCTCGTTCTGAAGCTACTTGGGAGTCTCGAATTGAGTTGCTTCGGCGTTGTGCTGATCTAGTTGAGTCGTACGACACCACTTTCGACCGCCGTCCGGTTCAACCCCAAGCTCACTCCGCTGTAGACTCCTCTTCAAGTCCAAGTTCAAGTCCCCAGTCTAATCAAGTTCCACGTCGAGTTCAAGAGTCAAATCGTATTCCTCCTGATCTGCCTTCAAGTCGTACCCGTTCTCGTTCACGTTCGTAGCGCTAAGTGCTAAGTCGACCGGAAGTGGATGATTAGCGTCGCGTCAGCGCCTGACCCAGCGCAACTGCCCGAGCAAAACTCCTGTAAAAGGGAGAACGTGGTAGGACGTGGCGTACGAAATCGGGGGCCGCCGCGCTAAGCTGCCGATTTTGTGCTCGCTTTGGATCCATGGGTTAATCCTCCTCCTCTATGTCTCTCGTCTCGTATGGTTAAATGAACTCTCTTGGCTCGACATCGGGAGACGTCTCGATTTAAGTCGGGGGGTGTTGTATTCCTGCCCATCTGAAGGCTGTAGGCATGAATATTCGTGTAAGGTACGCGCTCACAATTACAATTGAACAGTTCCCCGTGTTGCCACTGACGCACAAGACACACAGATTCGGATTCCCCATGGTCTCAAGTCCAGGTTTGCAGATTTTGGTCTCGAAATTTGCGATTCGAATTTTGTTTTTGCTGTTACTATAATTGTTGGCTCGTTTAAGGTAATAAACCGGCATGACTTCGACTTCTCGTTCTGCAGTCGCTCTGCGAGACTCTCTCTCTCTCTCTCTCTCTCTCTCTCCGTCCGCCTCTCCTCGGCCGACGGCAAGAAGATTCGTCCAAAACATTCTCCGGTCCCAAGATATCTCGTGGGGGGTCTCTCCGCGCTCCGCGAGGGAAAGGACGCGATCTCGCTCCGAGATCGGCCTCGCGCCCTCCCACGCTGCCCCGCCGTGCCCTCGGTCCCTCGCCCCCCCCGCGGCAGGTTCTTTCCCTCGGCGTGCCGTCCGTCGCCTCCGGCCGTTATATTAATCCCCCCCCCCGCGCGAGGTTCTCTTCTCCCCCGCGCGCGGTTCGTTTCCTCCGGCCGTCGTTGTTCCCCCCCTCGCTTCGATTCCTCTCGCGGTTCCTTCGATGATTGCCTCCATCTCGTCCGTTCTTCTTCGCGATCCTCGCGGAGGGGGCACCGATGTTTAACGTTAGTTTCGTCGCGGTTTCGATGAAAGAAAGGAAGAACGAATGGCACGCGCCTCGCGTCTCGCGTCTTGTTTCGTCGCCCCTTGCTCGTCGCTTGTCTAGAAGGTCTCTCTGCACATCGCCTTCTTCCCCCCGCGCGAGTTTGGACCTCTCCTCGACCCTCCGCGTTGGCTTCAGCGGACGAGTTTTCACTTTAACGATAGTTTGAACCCTTCGTTTGCGTAGTTTTGCGCTCTCTTTCCGTATTTCTTCGCGCATGACGAGCGATCGCGACCTCAGCCTTTGTCGCACGGGGAGGGTTTGTTTATCGTATGATTCCGGAGTGTTTACGTTAGTTTTCTGAGCCCAAGGTCGTTGGGGTTTGGGTTTCTTGTGAGTGTTTTTGTAGCAACTTCGTCGAGTCCCACCGTGTTCCCAAGCGAGTCCCCCCGAGTTCCCGAGTCTATACCCCGAGTCAACGAGTCAATACAAGTCAAGCACGCGCCTGAGCCACCCCCAGTCGCCTGCCACCACCTCCCACAAGCCTCCTTCCGCACTTCCGCGCCCACCGTGCTCCGTGCGTGCGTTGTGCGTCGTGCGTCGATCACCATGCCCGTAGTCAACCCCGAGGAAAGCTCCATGAGCTCCCCACAAGAACCGCGTTCCGCGCTAGCTGCCGGCGCGCCCTCGCAGGCAATCTCCAAGAGTGAGATCAGCCTTGCTCTGACAAGGTGGGGAAACTTCTCTTCTCTTCGAGAGAAAGAGAGAGGGCGCTCCACAACCCAAGACCCTATGCGTCCAAGCGAAGCTTTTGACCGAGAACGAGAACGAGAGAATTATAACGATAAATGCCGAACGACGAAGAGAAGCCTAACGAGTGTCGATTCGCGAATGCGACAAGCTATAGTTAAAGTAGCCATTTTCTAATGCATTACTAATGGTAGATTCTAACAGCACTTTTGGGCGCTTTGGCGAACAGCTCCGCCGGGAGGTGTTATCCCGCAAAAATCATGATCAACCATTAAATCACAGGCCCTGAGTTGGGGGCATGCCGGGAGGATGAGTGGTTCCTCTCCCATGGCAGGGGAGGAGTGGAGAGAGGGGGGGGCTCGTGCCCCCCCATGGGCGAACTAAGTATAAACTTAGTTGCAGTAGTGGTACCAACGCTCAGATGTTTTATAGGGCCGCTAGGAGCCGGATCACGCCACCCCACCGACCCTCGTCAGCCGTTCTTCCCCATTCCAAAATCCCAAATGGAGTTTCCTTACCCAATCCCGAATTTCACTCACCCGACTCCTGGCAAGGAGGAGGGCCAAAGCACTGCGCTAGCCGCTGGTGCTGCTCTCACGACGGATTGGCCTAAGGCCTTCAGATACCGCTCACTCGGCAGATGGCCCCACGATACTGTTCGAGGCATAGACGGTCATCAAGTTCAGCTACGATCCGACTAGGTTGGGAGGAAGGCACCTGATAGTTAGAGTTTGGGCAAAACGCATTGTCCATACATGTGGATGCCGTCTCGTCGTATTCGAGACATTCCTGACCTCATCTGCCCCTGTGCAGGCGAATCACTCAAAACGTTCGCCGAGCTGAGCAAGCTCGTTGGCCGCCCCCTCTCGCCATTCGTCCGCCCATCTTCGGAATTGGGGGTGCCGGCAATACAGGGCTGCCCATCGGCGGTCGGGATGTGCCATTATATGCGAGCCCCACCACATGTCGGGCCGCGTGAGCAAAGTGTACTCGGTGCCGGACGCGACGCACTTGTAAAACTCGAGAGCTAATGGGTGCGTCTTCACTTTCAACGCCTGCGTGAAAGACAAAGCCCATCCCCTCAGCTCGGCGACCTCCATCAAGCACTTAGGCCGGTTACTGCCTATTTGGCCCTCGATGTGCATGCGGTGGGTGGCACTTGTGCGTGCTGTCACTAGCATGTGCAATCTGCGTGCCGATAGAAAATGCAACATACCAAAAACCCAGAAACGTGCAAACCGCCACTTGTAGACGCGCGTGAAAGTGCTACGTACGCCTGGCCGTAGGCAAATACATTCTCGAGGTTCACACTCACGTAGTCGAGGGTGGCTCCTTGCGACTTGTGCACTGTTACAGCCCAAGCCAATGCTAAAGGAACCTGTGCAGTCGGGGAACGCAAGCCACTCCGTGATGGCTTAGCCCTCGACTTGACCGCTCGCTCTCGTCTCTCCCAGCCAAGGCGTGAACCTCACCATGCCGAAGGCGCATGACGGACCAGTAGGATGGACGGCACACCTGCAATCGATGCATAGTACCCTTCAAGTGCACCTTTTTCGTAAAGAAGGCTCGGGTCACAAGCTTCAAGCGAGATTGACCGCCTGGAAGCAAGAACCGCACAATAGGGTACAGCTCAGCTGGCCGCTCGGATACGGCCTGGCCCGTCAAGGAGTTTATCCAATGAGTGCAGCCATATTGACTCGGAACCTCGTAGTATCGAGGGTCCAACTCTGCGTCGGGTGGCGCCGGGCCCGGCGGGATTTGCGAGGGAACGCCGTTGGGAGCATAGTCGATCAAGAACGTGGAGAGCTTACGGTGACCGATGGCGCTCGGGCTATCATAACTTGCCCTACAACTGCAAGGGTAGAACGGCGATGAAACTCAGCAATCTTGTCTTTCGAGGCTGAGGGCGATGAAACATTCAGCGATAGCCTGCATGATACCGCGTCAACATCTAGCTGGTTAGCGCCCTCCGGCTCCTTGGCGTGCTGCTCCACCTGAGACTTCTCAAATAATCGTATCCGATGACCACGCCCCTTGACCCATTGACGAGTCTATACCGAGAGTCACGGCCGTCTTCCGATGAGGCTAGCTCATTCTGCAACAGCATAACCTGCGCCACTAGCACAAGGCAAAGCGTGTGAAAGTGCACCGTATACTAGCCACTACGCAGCATCCACAACACAGTACTATTGCACAAGTGACATCATAGCTCAACGCAGCTCCCTCATAGTCTTTTGGGTCGGAGCATTTCATGCGCGCCTGTGCACCGATCCGGAGCTCGAGAACCTTATCGGCTTGACAGTCCTTCTTGAAGAAGTCGTCGAGCAGCAAGCTTTCCTTGGTCACCGATCGCGGAGCGCACTCGTGCAGTGTCGCGTCGTCGCTGAAAGAAAGCGACAATCGATACAATGAGAAGGGCAACTGTCAACACAAATTGAGGCTAGGCAATGTATGGACGTAGGGCAAGTGGTCCCTCAAGGGCCATGTGCGTGATCGAGCCAAAATGCAAGATTTCAGCGCACCTGGCGTGATAAAGCAGCCGCGTCTGCTGGGGAAGGACCCTGAGGCATTGCTTATTCTTAGATTCTACACCGTCGCGCTTAGCGAAAAGGATGGTAGCCTCGACTCCCTCGCGCGGCGGTAGCGGACGCCGAGTGGCTGCGATCAGCCGCATCACTCGTGGGCTGGAGGCACAACCTGAGTAGGGACAAGGCAATGCGTGAATGCGCATCATTCCCTACTCCGTGCACATTGAGTGGTGATCCCAGGACAAGGCGCCCAAGAAAGCGATGAGAGGGGTATCACTCCGCGGGAGCACAGCCACACTACATTCAGCTGATACCTGTGCGGATGTCGGTGAGCGCGTCTAAGAGGATCGGCTCGCGCGTGCGGTGGGTGATCCGGAGGTAGACCGTCGTAAACTTGGCGGCGCGCCAAAACATTGACTGAAATGCAAAATGGCCAGTGGTCTCGTGCACGCCGAAAGGGGTGTGATCCTCGGCTCTCATCCACTGCATTCCACGGAGCGGATGGTACGAATGGAGATACTGCAGTGGGAGGGAAAAGCTTTCAACGGCTACCAAACCCACGACCGAACCAGCAAAGGCAAGCGCGGCAGCATGGCAGTGAGCTGCACATGGAGATCTTCGTTGTGCGGGTCCATTGCTTCCGATGCCCTTCGAGCAGAATTGCCGTTAGGACCTCCGATTTGGTCCTGCATCCAATATGAAGTGAAGAATCCAATAAGTAGCTCTCATTCCGCGCAGGGCGGGGAGGGGCGCGACCGAGACGATCAGCAGCTTGCGTCGTCACCTTCCTCTCCGGCGCTTCACGCCGCCTCGATGTCGCAATGGATAAAGCTAGGAAGCGATTATTATTGAGTGAATGCTGCCGATTGGGGACAGGCGCGAGCTGCAGAAAATCGCCACAAACGATGAATTGGATAGATTTATGAGATGGGAAATGAGCTATGTAGTAATCAAGATATTCCGCATCAGCCTGAGAGGTAAGAAGCAATGGGCTGCGAGTTACCCTGATTACTGCATGTGATCCCATCCCATCAAGTGGATCAAGCTTGCGAGCCTGCGCCGTCATGCGCACCATGGATATCTCATCGATGATTAGGCACTTGAGCTTACTCAGCACACTTTGCGCCCGCTCTCCATGCATATTGCCGAACTTTTGCGTCGTCCCCTCAATTACTCCGGGGCCTGGGGAAGATTGCAAGGTTTGGCCGCCCAAGACCACGGCAGCCACACCCGTTGGTGCAGTCACAAGCACGGCGTCACCCCTGGCGGATATCGGAGCAAAGTGTCGTGCTACCTCAACAACGAGGTTGCAGCAAGGGTAGGGATGGACACATGTCATGGTTAGCACGGTTGTGAGAAGGGTGGCGACGCACCCGTATTTGATCCTTAGAGATGCGATGATGCGTTGAAGCGTGTGGGACTTGCCCGTGCCCGCTCCGCCCGTTATGAAGATGTTGCTGCCTGACATAGCCAACTCGTATGCCTTGCGTTGACACGCATCAAGTGGTTCTAACGAGTTGCCAGGTGTATTGCAGGTGAGATGTTTTTTTTTGTCAGGTGAGCTTGGCGGTGACCATCCAAAGAGACTGGGGGACGTAACTGGCCAAACCGATGGACTTGGTGCTTCGTGCGTTGACACCTTGAGATTCACTGAAGCTATCGGACCCGATGAAGTTGCAGGAGTCGATGAGGAAGCCAGCTCGCTGGAAATTGAGTTTACCAGTCTAGACAAAGTCGTTGGAGCCGACAAAGCCGCTCTGGCCGATGAAGCTACCAGCGCCGAGGAAGCTGCGGGTTGCGATGATGCTGCCGGTTGCGATGACGCCGCTAGTGACGATGACGCCGTCGATTGCAATGGCGGCGTCGAATGCGATGATGGTGCCGGATGCGATGACGGCACCGGATGTGATGACACCACCGGCGGGGATGATGCCGATTGAGACCAAGTACCTAGTAGCGTCCACACCGCGGACTGTGAAGCGGCGGGGGCCGATGTCGGAATTATCGCACTTGGTGGCGTCCTGGCTGCCGACTGTGATGTGACATGTGGCAATGATGCCCAGCTCGCTGCCCATTTACCCGAGGGCAGTACTGGGCTGACAGGTAGTGCAAGACTACCGGGTGCTGGCGCTGAGCTCGGACCACTACTCCAGTTGCTCGAGTAGGAGGAGGCAGTGCCGCTCCCACTCACCGAGTAGGGAAGACCAGCAGGTGGAGGCGCGTCTGCAGGTGCAGCGCCCCTTCCGCTCCCACTCAACGAGTAGGGAAGACCAGCAGGTGGAGGCGCGTCTGCAGGTGCAGCGCCTCTTCCGCTCCCACTCACCGAGTAGGGAAGATAAGCAGGTGGAGGTGCGTCTGCAGGTGCAGCGCCCCTTCCGCTCCCATGCACCGAGCAGGGAAGACCAGCAGGTGGAGGCGCGTCTGCAGGTGCAGCGCCCCTTCCATCCGGCGAGCAGTGGACGTCAGCGATTGCAGAAGCTGCTGCGCGGCCTGGAGAAACTCTCGGTCCGGCCGCGGAGCATGGGCGGGCGGGCAATAGCATCGACGAAGTGGATGGCCAGCGGAACACGACCGTTGGCTCGCTCCTTGGCTGCGGCCCCAGCTCGCTCCTCGGCCTCTTGGGCGGCAGCCCCAGCTCGCTCGCGCACGCGGGACGAGCCGACATGCTCTTTCGTGGGAAGAAAGTCTATTTGAAGCGGCCGGCCGCGACGCCGCGACAGCCAAATAAATCGTTAGGGCGGTCAAGCACTATTTGAACTTCTAAGGTGTAAAAATGAAAAAGTCAGTATTGAGGAAATACACCAAAGCAAAGCGGTAGAAACCCCGGAAAACACCCATCTAGCACATATTCGATGCCCTTCGGGCGCCAGACCCCCCCCGTTAGAAATTGTAGTCTTGTATGTGTAAGAGGTCTTGTTGGCTAGCATCCCTAGGCGCCACATTGACGGATCCGAGGTTACCACTGCCTCAGATGGGAACAGAAGGGACGGAAGGGAAGCGGCGAGAGGCGCGGCGGAAGTTGGGGAGTGGCCAATGACGGGCTGGACCACCTCCTCAACAGAGAAAGGCGGGAGGACGGGCTTGGGCGAGGGCGAGCGCGACGACGGAGCGGACATGGCTGGGCGGATCGGGATGGATAGGCTGAGGCTGATGGAGTGGAGAGGTTTGGTATTGAGGTAGTGTTGAGAACGAGGGACGAGAACGGGAACGAGAACGAGAACGAGAGCGACGAACGAAGAACGACAGACGACAGACGGCTAGGGGCCGATGGACCGACGAAATGACACTACACTCACGTCAACACTCTCCACACTAACGTATCCCTATCACTATCACGGAACGCACAGGAACCCGCTGACAGATCGAACAAGGAAGAGAATGCCGACAAGAGAGCGACGGGGCGACGGACGATCCGACGGGGGCGACAGTTACGCACAAGAATAAGGAGGGAATCTTTCGAAAACCCTTAAGTGATTTGATGAAGACCGAAGTAAAATAGCGCCACGGTATAATCCAACGGCCAACACCTGAGGGGGAATCAGGGTCACACATGGGGGCGGTTCCTTGCACCGGCGATACCTGAACGCGCGACTTAGCCTAAAACGCGAGAAGCACGCAAGGAGGTAAGCCAGGTGAGGGGCAAGCAGGCGACAAAGGAGGCGACAAAGGAGGCGAGGGCAACAAGGGCGAATGGACGAATGTAGGACCGTGCGACGGTAACTCGTGGCTAGCCTGCAAGGAGGGAACATAGAAACGCAAACAACTTCTAAAACAAAAAGGTCGATCGCGGATGCGACACCCCCTTGCTAGAATCGAGCTTCCATGCGAGAGAGCAATGAGAGCGAAACAAAACCACGCAAGGGAGGAACCCGGGTACCTGGAAGTATCTGGTATGCCAGGATTTACTATCTGGATATCCGGCTGCCTGGTAGCGCGGCGCACGATCCCTATCTGGATACCTGGATCCGTCTACTTAATAGGCAAAGATACCTATTATCTGGATATCTGGTAAACCGGTTACGGGTCTTATCGCCGGGTCTGAGACATTGGCTGGTGCGTGCACCATTTGCCACCCCAGGGCCTTGGCGGTCATACATGCTCGGTGGTGTCTGCCGTCAGCGTAGGCGTGGAGCTCTTGGAGTAGAAGAATGTCCACTCTCGCCTTTCTCGCCTGGGCGAGCACCGATCCTAGGCGCCGTGTCCGGCGCCGTTGATGTTGTAGGAGACGATTGTGATCGGTCCTTCACCTGGCCCCGGGCTTTGCCGGGGTCTCTACAGGGCCTGCAGGGCCCAGATGGGACAATAGGCTTCTAATAGGTTCTATTAAGAGGTCAAGAGGCCTACCAGACCTGTTACCTGTTAATAGGTAATAGGTAAAAAAAAACCTTTCAATATTCTCGCCTCGCGCGTGGCTATAGGCCTATACTATAGGTACCGCTATCGTAGCCACGCCCAAATCATCTCGGATCCCTTCCTCTCCCTAGTAACTTAGCTCAGAAGTCAGAAGCCAATCATATTCATAATATACATCACATACTCATACATCTATAATATTAGTAAAATGAGTTTTATTTTGACCTGTTACGGACCTATTGCGACCTGTCAATAGGTCCTCTTAATAGGAAGAGGCCCCCGAAACCTGTTGACCTTGTACCTGTTGTCCCATCCGGGCTGCAGGGACATCTTCACCTGCGTCTTCACCTGCGTCGGCGTGCGGCATCGGCCAGCGGCTCAGTGCAGGTGCGCATCTTCCCAGTTGGAAAAATTTTTTATTCCCGGCCCGGGGGCCTTCCCTGATGGAGCGTCCCACTGGTGTGGTGTGGTTGGTGAGGCTGTGGAAGGTGTGGTGTGTGTGCTGCATGCTTGCTGTTGCCAGCATGCATGCCTTGGTCGCACTGTTCTCGGTGGTGTCCGGGCGCGGCACGCTGGCTCCTGCGCCCACTTGGTCGGGCGGGTCGTCTTGACGCGGTCGCTTCGGCGACAGGGGGGTGTCCATGTCCATGAATGCTTCGTCCATCGCGGCGAGGGCGGCGGCGGCGAGGGCGGGAGGCGGCGCGCGCTCCATGACCCTATCGTTTTACCGATAGTTGGCAAAGGCCCCAGTTTAGGTCAGATCTGACGGGCCCCAAAGGCGGGCACCAGATCTGAGCGGCCTGAGGCTGGCGGGGGGGGCGGCTCGCCGCGCACCGCTTTGGTGGGAGATCTACCCGCCGTTGACCCGCGGGAGGGGTCATCGTGACAGGGGGTCCTAGGGTCCTTCGACGCCATTGTTTTCGTAGGACACGGTCCTACAATGTAGGACGGAACTTTTTAACCGAGAGCCAAGACGCAAGACCATACGTGGTTTGGTGCTCGAGGTGTGCTAGCTAGGCTAGTGCTAGGAATGGCGTGCCCGGCTGCAAAGCGTCGAGAACGTGGACACGCTATCGCACGACCATGGCCTTAACTACAACTAGGTCTCAAATTGCGTTTTATGTTCCTGCTACCCCCGCGCTGAGCGTCGCGGTGGTGGAGGCGGCGTTTGCTTGGGCAATGACTTTGACCTTAGCCTCCATGGCATTCTGATGAAGCGCAACTTCCCAATTGTGTTCCCGGTGAGAGCACGAGTGACACCGCAAAGCTGTGAGATGCATGCTGGCAGCAGCTGCAATTTCAGCCACTTGCGAGTCTGTGGGAGAATCACAAGTGCAAGCAAAAGTGGGGCAGGAGGAAGTAAATTTCGCACGATCGGCGAGATCCCCATTTGCGACCGACGCAGGGCGTGCCGTCTATAGGCCTCGTAGTGCTCACGTGACGTCTCACGCAGAGGCAGCAATCCCTCGATGAGCAGGAAGCGGCGTAGTCTTGGGAGGCCGGAGTGTGCAAATCCCTCCCGCTCTGCCGGTGCGAAGCCCCATGGGTACCTCCTTCCCCGCATATCCGGAGGCGTGTCAATATCGCTGGCGCAGATGATGGCGATGGGTGGGTGGGCAACCTGGATGCCCGCCTTCTCCAAGTCAGTTGTGACCTGCTGTGAGAAGGACTCCAGTTCCTCGCTGGTCATCGTGTCTGCTTTGGAAAGGATGGGCACTATGCTAGCGCGGCCCTGCAATCTCCGAAGGAAGGCGTAGTCGATGGCTTTGGCGCGATGCGGCGGGAAGAAGTAGAGGATCACATCGACCCCCAGGTTTTGCTCACGCTTGTAGACAGGGTTCCTACGGATTGCACGCTCTTGAGCCAGCGAGCGGCTGAAGCACGAGTCTAGGTAGTTGGTCGCAAGGGCAAAAGTGCGACGCAAGTCAAGCGCATCCCCGTATCCAGGCGTGTCAACTAACTTGGCGCTGAAAGGGATGCCATCCAGATCTGTGCGCAAATCGGAAAGAAAGGGGAGAGTTGGTTCTGAACCCACGGAGGGGGAAGACCAGTGTCAGCACATTCGTATCATGCACGCTAAGCTCAAGCTTGCACCCGTATCTCCGCCCCAGCCCACTGCGCAGCTTGGCGTGCGTTTGAGCTGTCCGCAGCGCACCGAAGTGGACTGTCTGCTCGAGGATGGTGTGTGTCGGTCCAGGTGGACTAGAGAGATCGCGGAGAAAGAGGTTAGAGAAGAGCGTGGTCTTGCCCACACCGGCCTCGCCGACGGCCATGATGGTGATGCTCTCTCCGTGCTCGTCGAGGCCGCGCAGCCACTGCTTCTGCAGCCCCTTCTTGAGATCTGCGGAGAGGGCTGACTCGCTGCTCCCCTCCTCGAGGCGAAGAGGCAGGGTCTGCTGCGCCCCACTCCCCTCGCTCTCGAGGATGCGCACGGCCGCGTGGCTGGCGGGTAGAGCGGCCGCGGCGCACAGCATCGCGCGCATACCGCTCTGCCCCCTCCGCAGCCCCATCTAGCTCTCTCGGCCTGGTAGGCAGCACTCAGGCGCTCCGTCTCCTCACACCTGCCTCTCTCCTGCCGTGTCAGCCAATCCGCCGGCGGCCGAGGTCGCGCGGTCGCGCGCCCTTCTCCACACACCCACTCCCACGAGGCGGAGCGAGCGGGGTCACAGACACACCAGGCAGCCCACCGCGACCTTGCGCCCCCGCTGGCGCCGCCACCCGACCGGCGCACCGGCGCACGGGAGGAAGAAGCTCGCGGAGGGATTAGAGGTTTTTTGCGGGGGTTCCACTTGGGTTTCACTGTTGTGGTTTCACTTGCTCGAGTCGCGGTGAAACCCGCAGAAAGCCAACTTTCACAAAAGACCTGCGGACCGCGACGGGTTTCACTGCGCCCCGTTCCAATTTCGCTGTTCTGGTCCGTCGCTCGATCTGTGGCGAGACCACATCCCTTCCTCTATGTTTCTGCTCTAGATCCCTGTAATTTCCTGTTCACATTTTTCTGATGACTTTCTAATGGCTGACGTCTACCAGAATACAAGTTGTCTCGTTGTTACAGTGAGTGTGGTGAACCGACGTCCCCGCTCTCTTCCCGACCTCTCCCTGGGTTCCCGCGTGTTGCGACAGCGTGCGGCGATGCCAACCCGCCCCTTCACGGCGGGTGCGGATGCGGAGGAGTGAGAGGGTACCATGCCTTGCTCATGCTTGTGCGGCACTGCATGCACGCGGCGCGACCGCCCGGGGTTGGGGCCTCTGACGGGCTCTACCGGCTTGCAAGCGCACCGCCGTCGCCATCGCGCGCTCTTCTCCCCAGCGGAAAAAAAACCGGTGGGCAAACTCGCCACATCCTCACTGCGCTCCCACTGTACGCAGAAAAACAAACACGTTCCACCGAGCTTTCTCCTCGGCGTTTGACGTCAAACGCAAAGTGAAACCTAAGTGAAACTCCCACAAAAACCCTCGATTGATTGAATGATCCAACGTAAACGATAGTTAGTTAAGCCCGAGCCTGGTTTGAGCAGGTCCGTCCCCATGCAGTCGTCGATGACGAGCCCGAGCCTGGGCGGTCGCTCCTCCTTGTACTTCCACTTCGGCCTCTGCATGTCGGCCAGCCAGCCCTTGTCCGCGTAGCCCAGCAGCGTGTCTGGGGACCACGAAGAGTCGCGTCCGCTTCGCAGATCGTCGCGCATCTTGTTCCACTCCTTGAGCTCCTGTAGGAATCGGTCCCACTCGTCCGCCTCCGACTCGATCATCGCCTTGACGTTGGTGAGCACGTCCGCCGTTGGCTGCAGGATATCGCTCTCCTTTGTGTTACAGATTGCCCAAATCTCCTTGTTCGACTCGTAGGTGGGCGTGATGAGCCACACCTTGTCGAAGTAGCCGTTCTCTTTACACATCCGGATGAGGTTGGCACACGCTACGATCTTCCCCCCTCCTCGCTTCGCGCTGAAGATCGCGAGGCAGTGGAGCTTGAAGAAGTCCGGCGCTGTCTCGATGGTGAAGGCTGATTTCTTGGGAGGCTTGATGCCGAGTCCGGCGCATTGCTTCGTGATAGCTACCATTCGTCCTTTTACTACTGTTCGTTAGTGAAAATTTTCAAACAATCTCTAGGATAGAATCAAACGATTTGACGCGCGCAGTGCTGAAGCGCTCGGTGCTAGAGAATTCGACCGACAGGTCGAGCTCGCGCGCGTTCTGGAACAGCCGCACCGTGGTCCTGGCCCCCTCTTCGATCTCGTAATCGTCACTGCCACCGTTTAGGAAGGCCAGCCTCATCGAATCGTTGATGGTCTCGCCGTCCCCGTCCATCGACTCCTTGCTCCCTTCGCTAACCTCCCTCAGCGAGATCCACGCGAACCGGTTCACATTGACGGCACGGCTGCCAGTCAAGACTCGGATCGTGTTGCCAGTCTGTGGGTCTTCGTAGGTCGTGACCCCATCGAAGGCGGTGCTCACGGGACCTGTACGGGCGGCTCCGAAGACACGCACGTGCTGCTCGCTCAGGATTGGATCGGTCGTAGGGGTCGAGGAGGATCCGCCCGTGCTCTTGGTCAGGCCGCCAGGGTCGGCGTGAATCCTCAGCTCACCCGCGGGGGGAAGTCGATGTGCGCACGGCATGGGCAGGAATACGGAATACAAATACAATGGAGCGACGTCCAGTTCGGCTCTCGTGTGAGCCGCCAGAGCGTGTGCTGGGGGGGGGGGGGGGGTCAGACGGGACTTCGGATCGTCTAATCGGACGAGGGTTCTGAAAAGGCCGGAAGATCCCCCGACTAACTTTCGCCGGGGCTTTCCGCTCGCGACGGTCAAAATATGCCGCCCCCCCAATATTAGATATTACTAGTAGTACGTAGTACTTATAAGCGCCGTTTGACCGCCCTAGCATTTCCTTGCTATTTGCTGTATGCCATTGCCTCGCGCCACTTTCTAGGAGCACTACCATTGGCCACAAGTTGTCCACAAGTGCTACTACATGTTAGACCACGAATATCACAGAGGGCCTCTGTATTCTAGACCCCCAAGACACAAGGCAGAAGCAGTAGCTTCCGCGGCACACAACGTGGCAACGTGAATCAATGCGAGAGGAAAACCAAATATTATCTAGCGAGAGGCCATCAAGTTAGGGAGAGCCCGCAAAGACACAGGAGGCATGCTTTGTTTGGTCAGACAACCTCCGTTGCGAGTTTGACTCCAATGTGCACAGGCCAAACCATGCGCATTCACGCATCCGTTCGGGACACAAACAGCTAATCGACTCTTCCTGCGCCGGGCCCATTCACAGTCTCAACCTGCTGAGACCGCGTTCGTAAAATTCTTTCGAGGACTACCGCTCTAAACGTCGAGGGGCAAAATCATGGAAGCTAACGCAAGTCCCATGTGTGAGCAAAGGCGTGAAGGGCGTCCGAGGCACACACAACAAGGGGCATGAGACGCAAATGGGCTAGACAACGACAAGAGACTTTGAGATGATTCGGGTGGATACCATAAGAAAGCGCTCGGCGTCCAGGCTGAGATTGGATGCTGCAACCCGTTGCAACTCGATCCCATGCCGAGAAGTAGCCCCTCTTTTAAGGTGGCCCGCAATCTGCTTGAGAGCTCGTGTGGGGGCGGGGTGGAGTGTGGGGTGATGCACGCAACGATGACATTACAACGAGTTGAGCCTAGGTATCGTACCTAGGAAAAAGGTCAACAGAACGCTAGTTCTGGCAGTCCTGAATGACGTGTTCTCCGGAAATTACTCCGGGTGCACTGACCCAGCCTCCGGCAACTCGAGGGCATACGGGCGGATGATGGAGAAAACGACGTACTGATAGCACGAGCTGACAAGGATCAGCACGATAAGGATGGGGAAGCCGTATTTGAGGAAATGATAGCCGTGAATCTCGTCACCAGGGGAATGGCGGTGGGAGACGGCAACTGAGACGAGGTTCGCGCTGGAGCCCATAATGGATCCGATGCCGCCAACGCATGCGCCGACGGAGAGGGCCCAAGCGAGTGGCTCGGTGGGGATGCCCAGCTCTCCTGACGAGCGGAGAGTAGCCAGGATAGCCACAATGGTGGTGGTATACGGCAAAGACTCCAGGAAGGCGGAGCCGATGGCGGACACCCACAGGAAGACTAGGCAAGCGATGGCGACGCGCTGCTCCTCGTCTTGCACGGAGAGGATGATTTTGGTCAAAAGCGAGCCGATCCAGCGGATAAGACCGAGCTCGGCGAGGAGTTCGACGAAGATGAATAGAGCGGCGAAGAAGATGAGGGTGTCCCATTCAACGGCCTCAAGTAGATGGCGAATGTGATGACGCGAGACAGAGAGGCACACGCCCATCATGCCCAGGAGGCAGTAGACAGCTGGCTCGTTGTGGTGGACTGGGTGCGTGAAGAAGGCTATGAAGAGACAGAAGAGTACTATGCTTGTGTACAGCAACGCCTTCTGGTCCACAATCCGATGCTCGGCGCGGAGTCGGGTAATGTCCAGGCTCACGTGCCTGGGGATGGTGTTGCGGAAGCGCCAGTACTGTATGAAGATGGCAATGGGCATCAATAAGAATACAACGAGTGGGCCGTTGTAGATCATGAAGGAGTTGAAAGGGAGAGCCAGTTTGTTTCCGATTACAACGTTAGGCGGGTCGCCGACCATGGTGGCAGTGCCGCCGATGGTGGCGGTGAGCGTCTGTGTGAGGTAGAAGGGCACCGGCGGTACCTTCATCTGGCGGCAGAGAGAAATGGTCACGGGGCCCATGAGCATGACGCAGGTGACGTTGTCAAGGAAGGCGGAGAGCACGCCGGAGAGTGCAGCGAGAACTACAAAGATGGCAATGGCGTTGCCACGCGCTGCGGCAGCGACGCGCACGGCAATCCACTGAAAGAAACCAGTGAGAGAGAGCACGTGCACGTTGATCATCATCGAGAAGAGGAGAATGAGCGTGCCCCAATCCACATGGTGCATCACTGCTTGGAGCTCGGGCTTCTCATGGACGAGCATGTGGAGACCCAGCCCAAGGAAGACGCCCACGAGAGCGGCGTAGACGCGATTGATGACCTCCGAGAGGATGAGACCAAAGGTGATGAGGAAGAGGACGCCCGCAAGGATGACCCTGGCGTGCCCGATGGGCCCCATCTCGATAAGTTGCAGCATGACGCCCACAGGTTCCTCGCGGTTGCTTATCAGACGGAAGAAGAGGGGCTCATCGTCGTTTACACCATGCGAGGCCGGGTTGATGCATGTTTGGAGATACTCAGTCTCCGTCTTGGTGCGAAGGCGGATGGTGTCATTCAGAAAAATGCGCGCGCCAACCGAGTCCGGGCCGACTCCGCCAGCCCAAAACTCCCAGGTCATGTCCGTCGCTTCTCCCACCTCGGCGAGGTGACGGTTGTGGCCGAAGAGGGGCGTGCCGTTCTCACCAGAGATCGCATGGAGCCTGCGGTGGCCACCGTCTCCATCGATGCACTGCTTGTCCGTGGACAGACAGGAGTCGATCATCAGGATGTCGATGCACGAGCGCAGATTGTCCGGGGCCAGAGAACCATGCTCATGGCCACCGAGGACAAGCGGGTGCATCTTTGACACGGCGTATAAGGGCGACGTGATTGGGAGCGCGAAGGAGCGGAGCTGGGTGGTGTGGACGTCCGTGCGTCGCACATGGGGCTTGTAGGCTGCGAAGACGAATATAGAGAAGAGGCCGCTGGTCAGGATGAAGGCACCCTTGACCAGATCCCGCCGCTTCAGCTTGGTGCGCGTCATGGTGTGCCCGTGGTCGTGCCCGTGGCTAGAGTGCGAATCAACACTCTGAACGCTATGCATGGACGAGTCCATGTGCGTGGACGAGTCCATGTCCAAGTGCGTCCCGACGCTACACTTCTTCACGGTCTCCTCGAAGGTCACCGAGTTGACATTCACCGCACCTTCCATTGCAGAGCCCGTCTTCTTCAGAGCGCTGCGCTTCTTGGTCTCGGCGGCTGAGCAGTCCACGTAGTCCACCTCGCGCGCCTGCTTCTTCACTGTCTTCAGAGAGTCCTCTTGCACCTGGGAGAAAAGGAGGAAAGGGCCGGCCGAGGAGATATCGAAAGACCGGGCTGAATCTGACGTCAGCGGTGCGAGCAACCAATGCCGCGGTGCGGTGATACGCGCTGGCTCTCACCTTCATCTTGTGGCCGAGGCCGCCCGCCATGCGCATCGCTGCACCCCAGTGGACACCCTTGATGGGCTTAGCGTCCTTCTCCGGGTCGGAATGGAAGATGGGCAGGTGGAAGTGGGGCATATGCACGTGCGTCATACGGCGGCGCAAGCTGGGCGTGCCGATGAGGATGCGGTGATGGTGAGAAGGCGAGGAGGATCGTGAGTTGGAGCGGAAGTACGAGTTGGATCGAGAGATGGGCTTCTCAGCCGAGTCTTGCGAGGCGTGAGAGTTGCGCACGCATCTGGCCTTGCGATTACGCGGGCTGTCCTCTCCTTCGCTCGCGCTCGGCGGCTTGCTGCTGTGCCCCAAGTCCATCTCTTGGTGGTCCGGCATCCCGTGGGCGGCGAGGCCCTCTCCCTCCCCTGCTCCGCCTCCCCCCCCCTACGTTTCCCTCGCAAAACGATGTGTGTGGTGGGCGCACAGCGGGGGGGGGAGGGGAAAGGGGGAAAGAAGATGGAAATGGGATGAGGAACGAGCAACGTATCGGGAGCGGGGGGGAGGCGGAGCAAGTGGAGGGGATGGGAGGAGGGGGGGGGGGGACGCAGGTTCACATGAGTGGTGGGACCCTTCTTCATCTGGAAAGGGGCGGGGGGGGGGGGGGATGAGTTAGGGGATTAGAGAAGGGGGAGCGAGGGGGAAGGGGGGGGACACGTGACGAGTCGAGATCGTACTCCTATCTTCACGGGGAAGGTGGGAGAGAGAGTGGGTTTTGTAATCGGAGGGGGAAGGGCGGGGGGGGGGAAGGAGATGGGGGGGGGGCTCCACTGCGGCGATGCGAACTCCCCCATTCAGGAGAGTCCATTCTGTGGGGGTAGAGTACAATACTTCAGTCAGAGTCCCTCATGAACGGTCCGCATCTCTCCCTCCCTACCAGACGGCAACGACTCCCTCCGCCCTCTCGACCTGTCTGGAGTTTTGTATTAGAAGGGGCTCATAGTCCCCATGTGCCTTGGTGTATTGTACGCTTAATTAGGTGTCCTCCCTACATGGGAGATACGGACCATCGGCCCCCCAGATACAGTAGATACGGCTGTATCTGGGTCAACTCCCAGATACGGCCAGATACGGTGCTAGATACAAATACAGTCCAACTAAGTTTATACTTGGTTGACCCATGGGGGGGCACGAGCCCCCCCCTCTCTCCACTCCTCCCCTGCCATGGGGGAGGAACCACCCATCCTCCTGGCATGCCTGATGGCTTGCCAGGAGGCCACTGCCTTACTGATCCACTCCCTTCCCCACAGGCTCGCCCCATTCGCCCATCCTGGCCCCTCGTGGCCAGCCCATTGCTCCAACCCCCCCTCCCCCCCTGGTCGACAGGCAGACAGGTGCAGCGTGGGGGCTCCAGAGCCAGAGGCTCAGGAGCGCCAGCGAGGGGGAGGCAGGGGAGGCCAGGGCCCAGCCCCAGCCTCCTCTGCCCTGTCAGAGCACGGCTGATCTCACTCTTGGAGATTGCCTGCGAGGGCGCGCCGGCAGCTAGCGCGGAACGCGGTTCTTGTGGGGAGCTCATGGAGCTTTCCTCGGGGGTGACTACGGGCATGGTGATCGACGCACGACGCACGACGCACGCACGGAGCACGGTGGGCGCGGAAGTGCGGAAGGAGGCTTGTGGGAGGTGGTGGCAGGCGACTGGGGGTGGCTCAGGCGCGTGCTTGACTTGTATTGACTCGTTGACTCGGGGTATAGACTCGGGAACTCGGGGGGACTCGCTTGGGAACACGGTGGGACTCGACGAAGTTGCTACAAAAATCACTCACAAGAAACCAAAAACCAAAGTCCTTGGGCTCAGAAAACTAACGTAAACACTCCGGAATCATACGATAAACAAACCCCTCCCCGCGCGGCGAAGGCTGAAGTCGCGATCGCTCGTCATGCGCGAAGATATACGGAAAGAGAGCGCATAACTACGCCACCGAAGGGTTCGAACTATCGTTAAAGTGGAACTCGTCCGCTGAAGCCAACGCGGAGGGTCGAGGAGAGATCCAAACTCGCGCGGGGGGAGAAGGCGATGTGCGGAGAGACCTTCTAGAAAAGCGACGAGCAAGGGGCGACGAAACAAGACGCGAGACGCGAGGCGCGTGCCATTCGTTCTTCCTTTCTTTCATCGAAACCGCGACGAAACTAACATTAAACGTCGGTGCCCCCTCCGCGAGGATCGCGAAGAAGAACGGACGAGATGGAGGCAATCATCGAAGGAACCGCGAGAGGAATCGAAGCGAGGGGGGGAACAACGACGGCCGGAGGAAACGAACCGCGCGCGGGGGAGAAGAGAACCTCGCGCGGGGGGGGGGATTAATATAACGGCCGGAGGCGACGGACGGCACGCCGAGGGAAAGAACCTGCCGCGGGGGGGCGAGGGACCGAGGGCACGGCGGGGCAGCGTGGGAGGGCGCGAGGCCGATCTCGGAGCGAGATCGCGTCCTTTCCCTCGCGGAGCGCGGAGCGCGGAGAGACCCCCCACGAGATATCTTGGGACCGGAGAATGTTTTGGACGAATCTTCCTGCCGTCGGCCGAGGAGAGGCGGACGGAGAGAGAGAGAGAGAGAGTCTCGCAGAGCGACTGCAGAACGAGAAGTCGAAGTCATGCCGGTTTATTAACTTAAACGAGCCAACAATTATAGTAACAACAAAAACAAAATTCGAATCGCAAATTTCGAGACCAAAATCTGCAAACCTGGACTTGAGACCATGGGGAATCCGAATCTGTGTGTCTTGTGCGTCTGTGGCAACACAGGGAACTGTTCAATTGTAATTGTGAGCGCGTACCTTACACGAATATTCATGCCTACAGCCTTCAGATGGGCAGGAATACAACACCCCCCGACTTAAATCGAGACGTCTCCCGATGTCGAGCCAAGAGAGTTCATTTAACCATACGAGACGAGAGACCTAGAGGAGGAGGATTAACCCATGGATCCAAAGCGAGCACAAAATCGGCAGCTTAGCGCGGCGGCCCCCGATTTCGTACGTCACGTCCTACCACGTTCTCCCTTTTACAGGAGTTTTGCTCGGGCAGTTGCGCTGGGTCAGGCGCTGACGCGACGCTAATCATCCACTTCCGGTCGACTTAGCGCTACGATTGTGAACGAGAACGAGTACGACTCGAAGGCAGATCAGGAGGAGTACGACTTGTCTCTTGAATTCGACGTGGAATAACTTGATTGGATTGGGAACTTGAGCTTGGACTTGAAGAGGAGTCTACAGCGGAGTGAGCTTGGGGTTGAACCGGACGGCGGTCGAAGGTGGTGTCGTACGACTCAACTAGATCAGCACAACGCCGAAGCAACTCAATTCGAGACTCCCAAGTAGCTTCAGAACGAGGATAGCCGCGCCATTTGACGAGATACTTGAATGAAACTCCATCGCCCTTGCGATCGAGTAACTCTTCGACCAAGTACTCATCATCGGTGAGCGGAGAAGAATCGGTGATGGTGAAGTACGGACGAAGATTGGAGATGTGAACTTCATCCTTAACTTGTCGGTTTTCGAGATCGCGTAGACGGTAACGAGTGGCCGAGATTACTTCTTCTACTCGGTAGGGACCGGAGTAGAGGTATTGAAGTTTGTTGGCGTGGCCAGGGATTCGACGACAAACTCTGTCTCCGGGCTTGAACGTGACGCCGAGTTTAGACTTTTGAGAGGCGGAGCGCATCGATTCGCGTTGCGCTTCTTGAGTACTTTCGAGGGCGGAACGCCACGACTCGAGAAGCTTCTTATTGAGCTCGGTGGCGTAAATGACGGCATCGGACGGAGGCCTAGATGGAAGCAACTCGAGAACAGGAGCAGGGTCAGAAAGTTGAGCTGGAAGACGAAGCTCCCAACCAAACAAGATAGCCGCGGGTGACTTGGGTACGACGCGACCGGCGGTCGCTCGCATAGACATGAGAAGAAACGGAAGGTGGTCGACCCAATGGGCGCCGCCTTCATTGGAGACTCGAGTCATCGTGAGGAGAGTTTGTTGAGCTCTCTCCACTAGCCCTACGCCTTCGTGGCGATAGGCTTCAGTAGTGCTCAAGTCCGTGCCGGTCGCTTTGAGAATTAGGTCCACTAACCGAGAGCAAAGATTCGAGCCGGCGTCGGTTCGAAGTTGGCGAGGGACTCCATAACGAGATACGATGAGAGCATGAAGACGTCCAGACATTTCGCGGACGAGGGGTTACCGTTGCAAGGCTCAGCTTCAATCCAACGAGAGAGAGAATCGACGAAAACAATCAGCTTATCAAAACCGGAGCGGCCGGATACGAAGTCGTGGGTGGGAGCCATCGAAAGAATATCGCAATAGACGACGTCGAAAGGATAGGATCCGATAGAAAGACCGGATGGATGGGCGAGCGGTCGCGGTAACGGTTTGCCAAGAGTGCATTCATGGCACTCTCGAACGTACTCCGATACAGAGGCGGATAGGCCAGGCCAGTAAACTCGAGAACGAAGTAGGGTAGTCATCCTTGTCGCACCTGGGTGACCAAGGTGGTCATGGTAGGCGCGGAGGTACGTGTCACGAAGGGACTCCGGAATGTATAAACGAAGAGGAGCCTCTTCCGCCTCTGAGGAGCGGTAGTAGAGTAGGCCATCGCGAAGCAGGAATCGGGACCTCTTCTTCGACGACGAGCTAGAGTCGATCGAAGAGGAAGCTTTCGGAAGGATCGACTCGAGTTCAGAAATGATCGAGCTAGCGAACTCGTCGGTAGAGAGCGCTTGACGCAATTCGTCGGCATGAGGCACGCCCACATCGAGATACGAGGAGGTAATCGACTCCGAAGATTCCGATGCTTGACGAGCGAGCCTATCGTTTGCTTGTTGGCGGCGAGCGGTGAGGGTGGATGAAGTAACCGCGGCGGCAACTATGTCGTGAATTTCGGAAGAATCGAAAGAATGGACGTCACTCTCCTCGAGATGGAGAGGATCGTGATCGGGCTCGAGAGCAACTAGGCGGGATAAGCCGTCGGCGTCCCAGTGAGTGACTCCAGGTTTGTGCACGACGTCGAATCGATATTCGGCTAGCTTCAGGACCCATCGCATGAGGCGCGAGGCTGGACCACCGGTGACTTGATCTTTCATCGTGTGAAGCCAGCGCAAAGCTGAATGGTCTACGACGAGGGTGAAGTGGCGACCCCAAAGATAAGGCCTCCAATTTCGGATCGATTCTAGCGCTGCTAGAAGTTCGATTTCAGTAACTGTCCAATGGCGCTCAGCCGGACTCAAACTACGACCGTAGTATGCAACAACGCGCTCTCTCCCTTCGTCGTCTTTCTGAGCAAGGACGCCGGCGATGCCGAGCTTGCTAGCACCGTCGGTCTTAACGAGGAAAGGACGGTCGTCTCGAGGAGGTGCGAGTACGGGTTCTTCACAGATAGCTTGCTTGAGATCTTCGATAGCCTGGCGACAGGCTTCTGTTTGCGACTCGACCGGGACATCGCACCCTTTCCGCGTGAGAGCGGTTAACGGCGCTGCACGGATCGCAAAACGGCGTATAAAACGGCGGTAGTACGAGCACAGTCCAAGGAAAGAACGGACGGCTTCGATAGAGTTGATTTGGGTAGGGTCGATTTTCGAGACGGCTTCCACTTTCTTGGGATCCATCCGAAGACCTTCACGCGAAACAACGTGGCCGAGATATTCAGCCGAGGTGGCAAAGAAAACGCATTTCGACATCTTGCAAGTGAGGCCCGCCCAAATGAGACGTTCCAAGACAAGATCAAGACGGTGTAACATTTGTTGGAATGACGACTCTTCCCTGGCCTGCAGCGAGTCACCTACGCCTGTCGACCAGGCGCCGACATCATCCAAGTATGGCATACAAATCTCCCATGCCAGCCCACCGAGAACGGCGTCCATGAGGCGGCACATATACGAGGGACCGGACTGAACACCAAAAGGCAAGTAATTGAACTCGTACTTGCCGCGATGAGTAGTGAACGCGGTGATATGTTTATCGGACTCTTTGATCGGTATACCCCAGAAACCAGATGCCAGGTCCAAGGTGCAAAGGAATAGAGAATCAAGGTTGCCTTGGCCGGACGACAATCGGTCGATGGCTTCTACCGTGAGGGGAAGAGGGCTGTCCTCTAGACGAAGCTTGGAGTTGACGTCGCGATAATCTACGCAGAAACGTACGGAGCCATCCTTCTTAGTGACTAGCACGACTCGAGAGGCCCACGACGAATTTGATTTCCTAATGATGCCCGCGGACTCCATCTTGCAAACTTCGTCCTCTATGATCTTCTCACCCTCTCGTCCAACTCTAGACGGTGCGTGGCGGTGAGCTTCGGCTCCGGGATTGAGCGGTAGCTCTACCTCCATCACGTGAGTGTGATTCGGGTTGGTCGGGTCAATTGCGAAAGCAGCGATACGTCGGGCCAGTAGACGACGAACTTGTTCACGTTGGGGCATCGAGAGACGGCCTTCGGGGTCGATCTTGGCTGCCTCGAGGAGCTTACGCTGGTCCTCGTCGAGCGACTCAATCACATCCGGCGAGTTAACGGCCCCGACGCGGCGATATGTTCCAGCGTGAATTTTGAATCGAACCTGTAGCGAAGCTACAGGATGGAACGACGGAAGGTGTAGAGGTTTGGGGTCAGTGTTGACCACCGTAACCGCGATGGTGTGGTCGGAGTTCGACCTCTCTACTTGGGGAATGACGAGAGGAGAGCTATCGATCGTTTCACGCGTAGGGAGTCGGTCCACGAGCATGGCGCAGTCTTCGTGTTCTCGAAGAGCTAGCGGAATTCGGACGTGAAACGTTGCCCGATGATAGGCCGGGATCGTGATAGGTTCGTGGGTGTATAGGAGGTACTCGGAGCCACATGATGCCGGCGCTTTGGCGGCAAACTCATCGGCCGTGCTGAAGAGAGGCTCGGTGACTAGCTGGTTGTCGTTTTTGGTGGCCTGCGGCCCTCGGAAGAAGTCAGTCGTGATTGGGTTCGCGGAGGTCGGACAGACCTGTGCACAAGTCATGCTGACAGGGACCACCGCTATCGGTGACGTCGAGACGCGAAAGATCGGCGGAGTGTCGGGGCTTGGACTGCCATTAACCTCAAGAGGAGCCACCGTGGATGGAGCACCGAGGGTGATAGAGCCGTCCGCGCTGTCGGAGGCGAGCTGAATCGAAGCGGCGTGCGTGGCTAAGAAGTCGTTCCCGAGCAGCAGCATCGGGTTGCCTTCAATCACCATGAACGTATGACGAAAGAGAAATCCACCGACGGAGAAGACGATTCGAGCCTTGCCTCGCGTGATAAGAGGCAGGCCGTCCGGACCGTGAAGCGGTGTCACTACGGCTTGTGGCAGCCGCTCGACGCATGCGTCTTTGGGTAGGCTGGACAAGAGGGAAGTGGTCACGACCGACGGGCCAGCTCCGGTATCAGCGAGTGTGCTGTTGACCGTGAGAGCGGAGTCGGCTAAGATAACTCCTTCTTTGCCGGTAGCCTCGCCGGAGCGGCAGACCACTAGGTCTCGAACATATAGGCAATGCCTTGGGTAGGCAGATGGTAGGGTATCCACGACGCTATCCGGTCGGTGCGCGGTCACGTGTGCGATGGTGTCGGACGGGGACGGGGTTGGTCGACAGCGTGGTTGCTCGGGTGAATTCGTCGTCATGGTGATCGTCGTCTCTTCGGGTAATCCGACTGCCGCTATCGTGGCAGAGGGTCTAGAGGCGTCGTCCTCGTTGGTAGCGGTGCAGGGTGATAGCTTGGGACTAGTGTATCCCAGGCCTCTCTTGTCGGTGGGGTGCCTCGGGTGGTCGGACATCTTTTCCCAGTCTTTCTCGAGACGAGCTTGGGCTTCTGTCTTGGGTCTTCGAACTAATGAGGCTAGCTCTTCGGCGCGGATGCCTTTGGCTTCCACGAACTCGATCGGCGCTCGGACGGCAGCGGCGAGGTCGGATTCCTCGTCGGCGCCTCGTCCGGCTAGAGCTTGCGCTCTTATTTCGTCAGCGGTTTCGAGCGTGACGTTGGACCATTTCTGGTCCCCGTTCACTCCGAATGATTGCCATTGTTGGCGCCGCTTCCGGAGAGTCGTCGGCGTCGTCGGACGCGGCGAGCTCGCGCGTGCCGGAGGCGGGGCGGTCCATGGAGAGAATGGGTCGTGGAGAGTAGACTCGGAGGCGTAGAGTGGCGTGTCGTTGTCGTGGTTATCGTGGGTTTCTTTTTGGTCTTCGTGGTTGTCTGACTCGGGAGTAGCTGGACGGGAAACAACGGGGTCGGAAGAAACTTCACTAGATTCCCTCCCCCTCTCATAACGATGAAGAGCCGACCACGGCTCGTATGCGGTAGCCTCAGTCGAGCTAAGGGAAGGCCGGTCCGATAGGCTGCGCCGCGCGCAAGCGAGTAGCTCCAACGCGGACAGTTTCTTCGTCGATGGCTGGTCTCCCTGTTGGCTCAAATGTCGAAGAAGAACAGGCATCCAATGGGTCGCCATCGCTCCAGCTACACCGACGTAGGTGCGGCTGCGAAGAGCGCCACGGTGCGGTGAAGGAGAGAGGTTAGCCATGGCCGACTCACGGCCATCCACGACGCAGGTTGGCTGGAGAGGCGGCAGCCCTTTGGTGAGGTACAACCCGGTGGCTTTCTGGTGTCCAGCGCCGTGCTCCCAGGGTTGGACGAATTGGGTCGGGGTCAACCCCCCGACTAAACGGCGAGCTTCCGCATGCATCCGAGGGTTCTCAACCGCTACAAACGGAGCAGTGGCGGAGGCCATTGACTTGAAGACGCGGGCGGCCGACTCAAGAGCGGCACGACGTCCGGGTTCTTGGGAGAGCCATTGACTGCTGACGGCGGAGAGGTACGTGCAGGGCGGGTGGGCGATGACTAGGTCCCAACCTAGGTTTTGGACATGAAGCGCGTCGCCTTGGAAGTGGGGCACGTAGTCAATCTCGGAAGGATAGAAATCGCACGTAGCTACATCAGCTCCGGCGAGTAGGAACATGGAGGAGACGACGCCGCTAGTCTCACCAACGACGAGAACTCGTGGGGCGTGACAGCCAGAAGTCAGCCCGTCTTGGACTTGTTGACTCGTCTTCGTGAGCTCAGCGCAAAGCTCATCGAAGTGCTTGGGTAGCGCGGCGGCAGGCGAGGCTAAGGTGCCACTGCGCGGCCGGCGGAGCTCTTGGGCTGCCTCCGTGAGGTGCCGAGGTAATACCACCGCAGAGCCGCTCGCTCGTGCACGAAGAGAGGCGAGAGCGTGGAGAGCGGGTGACGGGGTATCATCGCGGGTGCCGACATCGGAGTTGTTTCGAGAGGAATCGAAGGACTGGATCGCGGACGCATTGATCGCTGCCACGCGCATGATGGCGGTGGCAGTGGTATCGAGAGGCAGGCAGTGCTTGGAGGCTGCGACCGGTGGCCGCGGCGACGTAGGACGAATAGAAGAAGACTCGGATATCGACGACGTGGAGACGGGCTCAGAGGACGGGATTGACGAAGAAACTCGGAGAAGTGGGGTGTCGGATTGCGGCGACGGACGCCGCGGCCGCGAGACCACCGGTGAGAGACATGAAGGACATGGCTTAGAGACTCGGTTGGGCTGGCTCGATGGGCGTAGAAGCTCGGTTTGGGAGGCTGCCGTTCCTCGACGTGCAAGGGAGTTGTGGTCACTCTCCATGGTCACGTCGGGAGAGGAATCGGGCCAGGCATCGACTTCGTTGCAATCTGTCGTCGGCGGGGTCGGCGCCGGCGAAAGAAGGGACGTGGCTGTCGTAGAAGCCGGCTGCGGGGAAGGCTGAGGCCAGGGTGGTGGCTCTGCGGCAGCGGCTGGCGTGGGTGGTGGCCGAAGAGGTTCTGCAATGCGAAGCATTCTTCGGAGGACTTGGCTCGGGCTAGCGGGTGGATGGACCGCTGAAATTACGGTGGATTCAGACTCGAATTCGGAAGACTCGGCGACTTGAGAGGGGCTAGGAGACGGCTGTGCCAGCTCCTCCATGGCTCTCGGTTGATGGGGTGGCGTGGGAACGCCGGTGGTCGACCGCAGACTCCGCGGTGACGTTAATTGGTACTCGGACTCGGACTCGTCGTTTCTGGCGTGCTGGGCACTGAAAACAGGGCTCACTTTCGAAATGGGAACGGACGGTGCCGGCCCAAAGGTGAAGCCCCCTGGCGTCGCAACCGTCGGTGAGGACGAGGCTGAAGCTTGTGATGACGATAGGGGCACGGTGGCCAGCACCGGTTGGCTCGGTGCGGCCGTAATCTCGGACTCGGTGACGGGCTTGATTACGCGGGCTCGGGATGCATTGTCTTGTGCGATTGGACTCGGACTCGGAACGGAAACGGAAGGGATCGGCTCGGCGGCGTGCAGCTTGCTGGAGTGGCAGGCCGGCTGCGGCGAGACTCGAAACGGTGGCTGGGATAAGGACACAGTGGCTGTCGTCGAGGGCTTCGGCGTCAGCTTGTGTTTGGACTCGATACGCGGTGGCTCGTGAAACGGGGCTCGGGTGTGGTTGGAATTCTGGACGTGACCGGAGATTCCAAATGACTCAGACTCGGGGCGTGGAGGACCGAAGGTGAACACTCCCTCGGAAGGAGTGGTCGTCGGAGGCTCAGTGGGTGGCTGGAGCTCCGTTAATCCTGCGGTCGACCGCGTGGTAGGGCTCGGTGACATTGTAAACTCGGACTCGGACTCGGACTCGGATGGCTCAGAACGGGGTTTGCTCAAAACAGGCTTGGACTCGGACTCGAAAGAAAGTGGGGAAAAACCGGAGAACTGCGCCTCCATCGTCGTAGCGATGGAGACTGGTGATACCGGTGATGACTGGACTGGGCTCAGACTCGTAGATGGGCGCGCGGTGGCGTAAGACGAAGAGGGCAATTCTGAACGTGACTTGGACTCGGACTCGTACTCGGGAGACGTTTTGTGGCTCGGACATGCGAAATTTGATTTGAGAGATTGAAGGTTGGATTGGGCCTGCGGCGGCTGGATTTTCGCAGACCGTGAGGTCTTGGACTGTTGATGCTTGGGGAGTGGCGTGGGGTAGCGGTTCAGCGGCTTGAGTTGATAGAGAGGCGGGGACGATTGACTTGGTTTGGAGGACTCGTGCGTGATATCGAGAACCAGGATGGAATTATCAGCATTGGGAGAAATAGGGGTAATCGGCGAGGAGGCAGGAGAAAGAGGGGGGTGGAGGTGGAAGGGCTTGTCTGGAACTTGCGGAATCTTAGGGTACCGGTTGGAGGCCGTAGAAGTACTCGGCCGTAGCATAATACGATCTTTTGGTGGGTGGCGTTCAGGCCCACTACCCTGGACTGGTAGCGGGGTAACAGCGCGGACGTGGGCCCCGCCGGCGACCTACTGGGCCGGACGGAGAACAACCATCGTGCGGAGGCGGCGGTGGACTTCTGGGTCGTTACCACACTCGCCACTGCCACCTTCGCAGAGAAAACGAATGTACGGTTGGCAAACGACGGGGTTATGAGCTCCGTCGCCCGTGCCATACTTCCACAGGTCTGCTTCGGGCGTACCAGATGGAGCCCGGGGACGAAAGGCGCAGTACGCGCAGCCGTTGGCGTCGGTCCACTCCTTGACGTCGCGGTCTAAGTCGTCGAGACGCGGCGCCGTCATGGTGGCATCCGAGGGACGGCAGCGCGTGAGCGCAGCGCGAAGGGCCGGGTGACCCGCGTAACGAGAAATTTGCCAGAAACGGGCTCGTGCTCGAGACCAGCTAGCTGGATCCCATTCCGAGAGGCCCGAATCGGCCGGAAGCCCAAGGCCGTTCGGAGGGGGATCACATTGGCGACGAGAAGACGTGCTTTTGCCGAGAGGACGGTCAAGAAGTGCGTCCGGTAACGGAGACGATGCGGAGTAATTCGTAGGCGGAGGCGGAGCCCGACGATTGTCAGCGCCAGTCGCCTTGCGGTTCGAGTTGTTGTTTTGCGATTTTAATGCCTCGGCCACCGCTGCTTGGACGGCGGCGACCATCGAAGCCGTAGTGTCCGCGGGGTTAGAGGCAGCCTTAGCAACCTTGGCGGTCTTGGTGGACTTGGAAGTAGTCGCCGGCGGCGTCACGGCGGCGACCGCGACCGACGTCTGTTGTTGGCTAGCACGGGCTTGTTCGTACGGGCTCAGGTAGCGCTGGCAGAGGTTGACGCACGAAAGGGCCGAGCGAGGGAGCTCGTGGTTCTCGACGCGGAAGCGAGTCTTTGCAAGACACTCGCCAAACTTGGTCGCGTTATCCACGCCGCGAGCCGCGTCGACCTTGTCGTTCCGAATGATGGACTCGAATCGTTGATTGATATCGTGCGACATGTTTGGGTGGTCCCAGACCGTCGTGGCATCCACCTTCGCGTCACCCATCTTGCGGACGTACGCACGCACCAAATTCTTGGATAACTCTAAGAGATCGGAGCCGGCTTCACGGGCTACGAGCCGGTCCCACTCCATGGAGGCGGAGTCCTTGGCGAAGCCGGGAACGTTGGCCGCGAAGGTGGCGTCGCACTTGCGGAGAAGCACGTCGCAGGCCAGCGCGGGGTTGAGGGAGAGGACCGGGTCTTCGGCGAGATCGAGGAGGAAGGCGTAAATCCTTTGGTCCTCCTAGCTGGGAAACACAGCCGACAGCCGGGGCTTCTCCAAACACATGAACATGAAACACAGTCTGTGTTTGGGTTTCGTAGAAACACAGCCAAACACAGTCCCAAACACAGCGGGGAAGCGGGGGGCCTCTGCCTCTACCTCTATCTATAACTATAACGCTCTCTGCTAAGTATAAGTACAGTACTTCGTAGATTGTACATATGCCCCGCGCTCGGCTCCGCTGCTCCGCTCCCCCCTCCCCCGCGCGCGGCCCTGCGCTACGCTCCCTTGTGACCGTGCGCGACCCCCCCCCCCCCCCTTCTCTCCTTCCTCACCCCCATGTTCAACCCCAACCTCGACCGTGCCGGGCGCGCGCGTGCGTGCAACGACGAGGCAGACAAGGCAGACCCTGCCGACACGCCACACGCCGACACCCCGCGGCAGGAGAGGGCACCCACGGCCGCTGCGCCCCTGCAGTGGGCCGTGCTCCTCAACGGAGCTAACGGAGCGCGAGGCTAGCGGGCGGCCGTCCTGCAAGACGACGACGAGGTGAGGCTACCGCATACGAGCCGTGGTCGGCTCTTCATCGTTATGAGAGGGGGAGGGAATCTAGTGAAGTTTCTTCCGACCCCGTTGTTTCCCGTCTAGCTACTCCCGAGTCAGACAACCACGAAGACCAAAAAGAAACCCACGATAACCACGACAACGACACGCCACTCTACGCCTCCGAGTCTACTCTCCACGACCCATTCTCTCCATGGACCGCCCCGCCTCCGGCACGCGCGAGCTCGCCGCGTCCGACGACGCCGACGACTCTCCGGAAGCGGCGCCAACAATGGCAATCATTCGGAGTGAACGGGGACCAGAAATGGTCCAACGTCACGCTCGAAACCGCTGATGAAATAAGAGCGCAAGCTCTAGCCGGACGAGGCGCGGACGAGGAATCCGACCTCGCCGCTGCCGTCCGAGTGCCGATCGAGTTCGTGGAAGCCAAAGGCATCCGCGCCGAAGAGCTAGCCTCATTAGTTCGAAGACCCAAGACAGAAGCCCAAGCCCGTCTCGAGAAAGATTGGGAAAAGATGTCCGACCACCCGACCGAGGCACCCCACCGACAAGAGAGGCCTGGGCTACACTAGTCCCAAGCTATCACCCTGCACCGCTACCAACGAGGACGACGCCTCTAGACCCTCTGCCACGATAGCGGCAGTCGGATTACCCGAAGAGACGACGATCACCATGACGACGAATTCACCCGAGCAACCACGCTGTCGACCAACCCCGTCCCCGTCCGACACCATCGCACACGTGACCGCGCACCGACCGGATAGCGTCGTGGATACCCTACCATCTGCCTACCCAAGGCATTGCCTATATGTTCGAGATCTAATGGTCTGCCGCTCCGGCGAGGCTACCGACAAAGAAGGAGTTATCTTAGCCGACTCCGCCCTCACGGTCAACAGCACCCTCGCTGACACCGGAGCTGGCCCGTCGGTCGTGACCACTTCCCTCTTGTCCAGCCTACCCAACGACGCATGCGTCGAGCGGCTGCCGCAAGCCGTAGTGACACCGCTTCACGGTCCGGACGGCCTACCTCTTATCACTCGAGGCAAGGCTCGAATCGTCTTCTCCGTCGGCGGATTTCTCTTTCGTCATACGTTCATGGTGATTGAAGGCAACCCGATGCTGCTGCTCGGGAACGACTTCTTAGCTACGCACGCCGCTTCGATTCAGCTCGCCTCCGACAGCGCGGACGGCTCTATCACCCTCGGTGCTCCATCCACGATGGCTCCTCTTGAGGTTAATATCTTCAAGAATATTTTTTTCATCCCATTGTCACTCCACTCGTCACACTACTAAAACTACATTTACGTTATCGGCGGTACGGCGGGAGATGTTCGGGATATTCAAACATCGGACAATCGGCGATGCGCGTCGTGAGCCTCTCCTGTGTGCACACGTCCACCTATGTAGCTACCACTGCGCCACTGCCTCCGCCACGGCAGCAGCTGCCTCTTCGTCTTGGGGTGGGTCGCACACCGGTCACAAGGCACAAAAGCGCAGACAGACGATGTGGGCAGTTTGCCACACTAAATTTCCACGACGTGCACGGGCGATGCAGCGGGCTCGGGGGCCGCAGAATCCGCGCTGGGTAGCCCACCTCCACTGGAATGGTTCCAAGCGGGTCCTCGAAGGCAGGCATCGCATACGGCATGGCCACGGCCCCACTCCGGGGGGGCGAGCGAGAGCTCGTCGCTGTCGACGAGTGCTCACTTGCCGCACATCAACCGATTTCCCACTTCCCATGAATTCTAACGAAAACCGTGCCGTACCCGTCACAACACTTACTTCACCTTTAGTAATGTAGTTTTAAGCATCTCGGGCTCAATCTCATCTCACATTTCCATAGTCACGCGCACACACAAAGTAGTGGTTGGTCACAGTCACATGCTCAATACGACGGCGTGGTGGTAGTAGGGCGCCCCAGCGAGCCCGAGAGCAGACATCGGCATGCGGTACAAAATGACTTGACGTTTGCACTCTGAGAACACCGATGGGTCCATGCTCGAGTCGCCGTCTGAAAATGCTCCCTGTGCGGCGCCTAGCGGCACGGCAGACCCCAGGAAAGATAACATTATCTAGTCGAGGGTGTAGCCCTCCTTCTCGACCTCCTCGTCGGTGAACACCTCTTGGCCCGCCTTGCGCATCTCCGCGACGCGCTTCTTGAGCTTCTTGAGCTCCGACTTGGGGATCTTTTTGAGCTGCTGCTTCTCCTCGATCTTGTTGCCGAAGGCGTCAAACTTGTCCTCCTTGCTCAGCGAGGCGTTCTTGGCCGCTTCCTTCTCGGCCTTCTTGCGGGCCTTCTCAGCGGCATCCATCCACTCGGAGCCCGAGACAGCCACACGGCCGTCGACAACGGACCAGACCTCGGGGCAGAGAGCCGAGTAGAACTCACGCTGGTGTGAGATGATGATGACACCGCCCGCGTAGTTCTTGATGGCAGTCGCGAGCGCACCGAGAGAGTCGCGGTCGAGGAAGTTGGTTGGCTCGTCGAGGATGAGCACGTGCGGCTCCATCCACATCGCAGCGGCAAGCACGACCTTGACCTTTTGACCGCCCGAGAGCGCACCGATCTTGGAATAGGTGCCGAACTGCATCTCCAGGTTGAAGTTGTCGAGGTGCTTTTGGATGTTCAGCGCAGTTAGTTTCTTGGTGGCGATGCCCGACTGTTCGAAGGCGATGCGCTCGTCCACCTGCATCATGAGCTTGGTGAGCGCAGAACCGCACTCGTAGACCGGCTTCTTCTTGTCCGCGTTGTCGGTCCACTTGAAGCGCTGGAGCATGTCCTTGTTCATCCACTGCGTCTCGTCGCCCTCCTTCCACCCCACCCAAAGCACCTCGTACTCATGGCCCTTCTTGCCCTTCCTCCTAGAGCGCAGCTGCGAAACCTGGCCCGGCTTTTTGTCGATGAGGGCATCTTCCTCCTCGGTGAGGTCGAGGTGGTTCGAGGCGAGGCCCTCGCGGTCCATGCCTCCGGCGAAGCGCCACTCAATATAGTTGACGGGTGTCTCCTCAAGGTGGTTCTCAATGTGATGGAAGGCGTGCTGCGCGACGTAGGCGAGGCGCATGTTGGGGTGGCGCACGATCGAGGGCTCGCCCTCGTTCTCGTTTGGCTCGATCTCGCCGACCATCAGCTTGATGAGGGTTGACTTGCCAGCGCCGTTAACGCCGATGACGGCCACACGCGACGCCATCGAGACCTGCACACTCACGTTATTGAGCGTGTTCACCTCACGGGTAGGGTACTTGAATGAGACATCCTTCATCTTGATAAGCGCCTTGGTGCGCGAGGTGACGCCCTCAAGCATGCCCGGGTCTGGGAAGGAGAAAGCGATGTTGTCCGACTCAAGCTTGTAGTAGGCGGCGGCCTCGGGCACAATCTTGACGAAGTCGGAAAGGTTGCCCGGGTACACCTTGAGCTTACGGTTCTTCTCGTAGTGGACCATGTCCTGGGCGACGGCGTCGAGGAAGGCGGTGTCGTGCGAGACGATCATCGACGAGATCGACTTTCCGGACAGATCCTGGACGTACTTGGTGAGCCAGGCAACACCGTGCACGTCGACGTGGTTGGTGGGCTCGTCAAGGAGAAGCAGCTCCGGCTCCTTCAGCATGGCTCGCGAGAGCGCGAGGCGCATACGCCAGCCGCCTGAAAGCGCGCCGACGGGGCCCCACATGAGGTCCTCCTTGAAGCCGACCGCAGTCATCTGCGCTGCGATCTCGTCCTTGGTGCGCTCAGGGAGATCCATATGGATGAAGTCGACGCAGGAGACCTCGGCATGAGCCGCGGAGACGTCGCACTCTACGTAGACCGAGCGGATCTCCTTGGGGAAGCCCTCAACCATTTCGGCAGCAATGGAGCGCATCAGGGTCGATTTGCCAGCACCATTGGGGCCGATGAGGCCGTAGCACTTGCCGCGCTTGAGCTTCAGCCGTGTGTTGTGCAGGAGGACGCGGTTACCGTAGGCGAGCGAGAACTCGCAATCGCAGAGGACTTCGAGGTCGTCGTGATCCTCCTCCTCCACTTCCTCGACCCCAGCGCCAAACTTCTCGGCACCCACCTCGAGGAACTTCTCACCATTGATGATAGCCTCGGCCTCGGAGACTATGGCGAACAGGTACGGGATGACGGTCTCCTTGGGACGCGGGCGAGCGGTGGCGAAGAGCGGCGCGGTGACCTGCGAGATCCACATTGTCACCTCGTCTGAGGTGTACGCGTTGCCGGTGAGGATCTCGGCAATGACGGCCTCCACCTCCACGGGCGAGCAGTCAACCTTCACGGCCTCGTACTCGCCAAGGGTGACCTTTACTGTGTTGAGCGCCTCAGCGGTCTTGTCGCGGACTTCTGGGACGGCAATCTCGTCGATGTTCTTGGTGAGCGTGGGGATGAGGTCACCGGTAAAGGCGGCAACGTCGGCGGGGTTGTTCACGAGCTTGAACATAGTGTCAACAACCACAGCAGCCTTCCGCTGCATGCCAACGTTGCCACGGACCTTGAGACCACGCAGGAGTACCGGCATGATGATGGAGAGGGTCGGCTCGTCGACAGCAGAGACGTAGGTGGTGGCGACGAGCTTGTCGAGGCACGACTCGCCCTCCGTGTCCGGATTCAAGTTCGCAGAGATGACTGAGTCGATGAGGGGGATAACGTCAGCGTTGTCGATGACATCGCAGCACTTGCGAAGCGCCTTGACAGCCTCCTCCTTAATGACCAGCTTAGGGTCCTGCGAGACCTCCATCAGCTTGACGACAATGCTGGGGAGAAGAGCTGAGACGGCCTTAGTGGCGTGGGCGGCAAGCTGCGCAAACATCTTAACTGCGCCCAGCTTGGTCTGCCAGCGGTGCTCCTCAAATTGCTTGAAGAGCAGTGGGAGCATCGCATCAACGGCAACTGGGTTGAGTGCGTCCATCATTGCAGCACCGGCCTCGTCAGCCTTGAGCTGCACCTTGCGGTCCTTGTCAGCGACGAGTGCCATGACAGTGTCGAAAAGGGTCATCAAGTAAGGCTCTGGCCAGTAGACGCCCTGCTTGGCAGACCACTTCGCGAGATCAGTGATCGCATCCATGCAGGCCTCCTTCTTGGCCTTGTCATCGGCAGACTGCAGCAGGACGTGAAAGGGCAAGATGAGTTAGGGCGAGCGAGAAGAGCGAGCGCGAGAGTGGTTGGGCAGGGAGTGCCCCGACCGCATCGAGCAGCCCGAGCCGCCAAGCTGGGTAAGCGCGCTTGGCTTAGATTCCCTCGCGGCTGTGGCAGATGCAGGACATCGTGCACCTTCTTGATGGTGGTACAGACAGCCTTGACCGAGGTCTTGTCAGTCTCAGCGAGGAGCGCCGCCGCGTTCTCCGACCATGCGAGATCCTCAGGGAGCTTCGACATTGCTGATGCTGATCGGCTGCTCGCCAGGGGACCAAGGGGAGTAGGGGTGAGCCAGCAAGCAGAGAGCGCAGGCACTGAGGCGGCAGCGCCATGCTCTTCGCAGGGTTGCCAGCCAGGTAGCCGTCCTAGAGCGAGGCGGAGCGAGTGGATGCGCGGGAGGGGACGCGTGTGTGCTCAGCGTGTCGCGGCAGGCACCACTGGATGAGTGCACCCGGAGGCGAGGAGGCGGGAGGGGAAGGGGGGGGAAGAAGGGGAGAGGGGACGGCGCTCACCGGACCGCGTGGACTGGGGGAGTAGAGGAGAGCGGAGAAGGGGGAAGCGCGAGGACAGAGAGAGAAGCATAAAGAAGAAGTAGAAGAGAAGAGCGCCGGCGGCGGGGATGCGGTGGGCCCTCGAGGACAGACCGCTGCATCGAGGCTCCCCCCCCCCCCCTCCCCCTTCCCCCCTTCCCCCCCGGGGGGGCGTGTGGCGCCTTTCCCTCGTCTTCCCCCCTCCCCCTCCCCCTTCCCCCCGCCGGCGCCTCCCTCCCCTTCCCCGGCCACGTTCGACAGACTTCGACTCGCACAGCAGCCACCCCCTTCCCCCCAAGCCTTACCGCGTAGAAAGTAGAGATCTCGCTCGCCTTGTCCAACGGAAGAATCTCTCCGGAATCTCGAGCCCACCGTCGGCCAGCGGCCGCCGCGGGTCTTCCACGGACACTAAAGTAGCTCTTCTAGCTTGTCGCTGCCATCCTCTCCCACGCCCCACATCTTCCCGGAATAGATATGTATCGGTAGAGTCGACGGCCCCGTTCCCCGTTTGAGAGGCGAGAGAGAGCCGCAGCGCTGCAGCACAAACCCCGTAACAAGAATGGAAAACGGTCAGCTTTACTCCTAGGGACACAGAATGTAGACATATTCACATATTCACATATTCACTATTAGCGGGTATTTACCAGTAAACAAGATCCCCCGGGTAGGTACAAATCGCGCGACGATGCTGGGACTCCTCACCGTCTCGTCGGCCGGGCTGCTGCTGCCCCAAGACGGCGTGCTCAACTTCCGGCGGGTCTCGCCGTCGCTGCCTGGGCTATATCGCTCAGCTGCGCTCGAGCAGGCCTCCGAGCGCGACGCCGCGCGCATCCTCGACAGCGCGAAAGTACGCACCCTCATCGACCTCCGCTCAGAAGATGAGATCGAGCGCGCTGCCTGCGCAGCCACATCTGCGGGCGCGCGGCTGATCGAGGCGTACGATCGGGGCGCACCGGTTGGTGCTGGATGTCTTGCATCCGAGGGCTGTGGCCATTTACGGAGAATCCATGTACCACTGCTAGGAGACGTCGAGGTGCCGGCCCCTCCAATCCATGCTCCGCCTGCTGCTCCCCTCGCGCTGTGTGCCGCTTACGCGTCTGCCGCCACGCCCCCTCAGGCTTTCTTCGAGGAGATAGAGAGACGCATGCCGGCACAGCGCAAAGCTAAGGCAATGGTGTTGCGCGGCTTCTCAGGCAAGGCGTACGACCAGATGCTCTACGATGAGGTGACAAACGGTGGCCATGACCTGCTCTACACAGCGATGCTTAAGTCGGCCCCCGAGGCCTTTGGTCAGGCGCTCGCTGTCGCCGCCGATAGGTCCAAAGGTGGTGTCCTCATACACTGCGCCAAAGGTAAGGACCGCACGGGTGTCCTCGCCGCGCTCCTGCAGCACGCCGCTGGCGACAATGAACAAGAGATTGTGGATGCATATACGAGGTCGGAGCACCTTCTCAGCGTAAGAAGTCTCGAGCAAGCTGCGGGTGCCAGCGCCGATGGGGTCAGCTCAGGTGTCGACTGGTCCAAATTGAGCGGAAGCCCACGGAAGGCGGTCCTCGAGACGTTCCAGTGGCTCCGTAACGAGTATGGCGCTATCGATCGCTACTTGCAGCTAGTTGGCTGCGGAGAAGAGTGGCGACGTGTGCTTCTCGATAGCCAGCGCCTGAATGCTCACCTGTGATGGTGGCTTGGGCATCCAAAATTTCTGGTCGCGACTGGTCGCGCGTCGTCCCGATTTGCTCGTGCGTGCCATCGAGGTGCGCAAGGCCTAGGGAGCCCATGTGCGCAACGTGGTTGTGTAATGATCACCATCACAACCTCTGAGCCCGTCTTGCGCTTCCGCCATCGCATTGCGCACGCGTAGCCGCGTCATATGCGATATACTGTTTTTCTGCTGTTTATTCATCTTCGGCCTAATCTTCTCCGAACAGCAATGTGAGGAGTTCGAATGTCACAAAAATGTGTAGTACATAGAACTAGATAGCTGATCGCTACGGCGCACTTCTACGACGGGCCTAACTCTAACTACTAACTATTCGCCTAATTCTAAATTCTACTACTTACAATTACTTTTATAAGTGGGAAGTAGGAGGCCAATGGGGGCCTCGCGCCCCCCTCTCTCCATCGCAGACACCCCCTAGGTGGGCCTGCACAACCAACCTCAGCTCCTGCCTGTTGCTCCTGGCAGCGGGCCAATTTCTGCAAGGACTGAGGCTTTCAGCCCCATTGGCAGGTCTGGCCTTTCAGCCCCATTGGCAGGTCTGGCGCGGGACGTGTCGGTTTGGATTCTTCACCTGACGGATCCGAGGTTACCACTACCTCAGATGGGAACGGAGGGGACGGAAGGGAAGCGGCGAGAGGCACGGCGGAGGTAGGGGACGGGCTCATGACATGACGGGCTCACCCGCCTCCAGAAGGGGCAGGGAGGCGGGAGGCGGGCTTGGGAGAGGCAAAGCGAGGCGATGAAGCGGACATAACGAGGGCGAGAGCGGGGCGAGGGTGAGTGCGGACGACGGTTGTTGAGAGATGTGTTGTAGAGTGAGTGTTGTTGACGAGTAGCGAGAGCGAGAACGGGACGAGGGCGAGAACGGACGAACGAGAACGAACGATGGCAACGAAAGAACGACTACCAAGGACAAGCTGTCACGCTCACTCAACCCTAACCCCACTTCCCCTCACATTCACGTATCCTTCCCCACTCAAACGGGGAAACACGGGGAATGGAAAAACAAGGAAGAGAAAATAAAACATTCTTGAAGGTGCCCGCGAAGCTACTAACGACACACATTCTCTCGCGTTCCCGACGCCATCGCCTATACCCCTACCTCTACTCCCCCGCCCGCTCCCCCCCTCGTTCCTTTTTCTTCGGTTTTGGGGGGTCGGCCCACGTACACTACTTTGGGCCTAGGGTTTGTGGGAGGGTAGGGGCAGGCCTCTTGCATTTGTTCTGCATTAATCTCGGGCCTAGACCGTCCCTGTGTGGGGGCCGGGCCTCTCGGCCTTCCCCATCGGATTCCTCGAGCGGAGGCATATTGCCTCCTTCGGTCCGGTGTTATCCCTGGTCGCTAGGTCCGGTGTGGCTTTTTTGTTGTATTATGTGTTGTATGTTGAGGCGCTCTAGTACTGTTACGAGTTTACTACTTGGGACTAGTTCATTGTCGTCGTTTGTTTCGAATAGTGGGCGGAATTCGTTGACGTCTATACGTTTCTTGGGTTGGCGACCCATGTCTGCTTTGGCTCTTCTCGATGCATTTGTGTTGTTGCCGTATAGCGCCGCTTTGCATAGCGTGGTGTATCTCACTAGTATTCTTCTGACGACGTGGTCGCTGTTGAATTTGATGTTGTCGTAGTGTATCCGGCCGGTAGAAATCAGTGAGTATGTATCTCCATGCTAATAGGTATAAGATCTCTCTTGAGGGCGGCGATGATGATTGTGGTAGTATGAAGAGTCTTTTTGTGGCTTTTTCTGCTGTCGTGTTGGGCGCGGGGTTGTCGGCCGGCGTGGGGTCCGTTAGGTAGTGGATAGTGTCGAACACGTTGTCTAGCGCTGGGCAGGTCCCCAGATGGACGGACGATTCGTTCTCTTGCGCGCAAAAGCGGCAGATGGGGTCTCGGCTCGGGAATCGGTTATATGTATGTGCCTATTCTACGGTGCGTTATATGTTTGTAGTGCATGTATAGGTCTGAAAAACAAGGAAGAGAAGCCGACAGGAGAGCGACGGGGCGACAGGAGGGGAGCGATGGTCAGGGCCTGTGATTTAACGTTAATCTGGCCATTTCCATGTTGAACAGGCATTTAAGGGAGGTGTTAATATCGAGCTCCAAAAGGGGTGTTAAACACTAGTGTTAATCCATTAATCTTTCATCTTTGATCTTTGATCCCCGTCTATACATAGCCATAATTAGCCCTACCTATAGCCTAAAGACCTCTGAGCGCAACTCCCTTGGCCAACAGAATATGCGAAATCTGATGCTCTGGCACGCCGGCGCAAAGGATCTATCGTGTGTTGACGTGCCCGTCATGGCCATCCTCAAGAAGTATCGCGAGCTGTCCTCGACTTCAGTCAAAGGCCGCTACGCTCATCGCCCGACCGCGCCTCCCGATTATGGTTACCGTTCATCAAAGTGAAAGTGAGTGTGTGGGGGAGCATTGGTGTGCGAGCGCATGTGTGTGCGAGCGCATGTCTTGGGGGCTCGCGCGACTCATTCGACGAAATTCGATGGCACAACCACCGTGTGGTGAGCTGTGTGCGGTGCGGCTCGTTCGTGCGCGCTCGTGGCTCGTGCATCGTGCGTCTACGTGATCGATATGCTGCCAGATTTGAGAACGCTGGAGCATAGGCTACTCAATATATGTATGATGTATAATGGCTATATGGGGATGGGGGTTGGGACTGTAGATTAAAGTTACTTGCTATTGAGTACTGGCCGACGCTAGCAAGCGGCCGGCCAGCAGGCCCTGGCGCGCCGCGGCGCGCGGCGCGCTTCTGGTGGAATGGTCCGCGGGCGGAGGTGTTAAGCAGAGGGGGATAAACAGTCCCTCAGAACGGTGTTAAACAAAGTTGAACACCTGCCGAAATTGCTGTTAATGCAGCGTGATTAACACCAGATTAACGTTAATTCACAGCCCCTGGCGACGGTACGACGGAAGAGCCGATGCGATCGACAGTTACAGTTACGAGGGGAGAGTTAGTAGAAGTAAGGAGGGAATCTACAAGACTTCCCGTGCACTGATGACAACAAGGGCGCGGGGGGTAGGCTAACCGTTGGGGAAAAACCCACGACGGCGAACACCTGCGACGAAAACGAGGACGAGCGCGGGGGGGAAAAACGCGGCAAGGAGGGACCCAGGCGATCGCAAAGCACAAGGACCAGGCCTGGGAATCAGGACGCACGGGCCACAAGGAGGCGCAAACAGGCAAGGAGCGAGTGATGAGTTACGAGTGACGAGTGGCGCGTAGAACGCCTATCGAGTAAAGAACGACTAACGAGTAAAGTCAAAGGCCGCGGACGAGGTCGATCGCGAATGCGACATTCGTGCGACTGCCACCTTAAACACGTTATGCACTACGTTTGTGTGTAACGCTTCCCATAGGCGCGCCCATGGGGCGCGCACCTCTGGGGTGGGAATGTGTGGGTTGTGCCATATTGGTTGAGATAGCGCGCCTTCCACTTCCACCCGAGGCACCCCCCAGGTTGGGGGCCATAGCGCGCGCAGGCGCAACGCGCCGCAGGAGATGTTGCGGGTAGGGGGAGTCCGTGCCCGCGCCCGAGAGGGCCGGTTTCCCCCTCTCGCCCGCCACTAGGGCCAGGTCAATCAATACTTCTAGCAAAACTCGCCCAAAGAGGGTGCAACTTGAGGTTCGTAACCAAACCTGAGGTTGAGGTTGCATGCAGCCTCTAAACTTCTCGGCCAAATTTGCAGGAATCTTGTAGCGGACTACCCAAACTTCTCGTGACACTTCTCACAATTTTTCATCCCGAAAGTAACCGCAAGTATACATCCGCGACGCGTTTCCCTTAGGAAGCCCGCTAGCTTGCATGACTAGCTACTCTAGCTCTAGCTCTTCCGCTCTTCCCACCAAAGATCTGGAGCCAGCTGGCAGCTGGCAGACAACCGATAGCTGGCACCAGCTACTGGCGCCAGTGATAGCTCCAAATCGGTACAAGCTGGAGCGCTGTTGCCCCAACACTGGATATCATCGCATCATCGCGCGCAAGTCGCAGACAGCAGCAGGACAGCAGGACGCAGAACCCACGATCCACGATGACGTTGTTGCGCGCGCTGGAAGGGCGGCTGGGACACGTGGCGAGGGCGAGGGCTCGAGGGCCGAAGAAGACGAGGAGGACGACGAGGAGGACGACGAGGAGGACGACGAGAAACCGGATGATGTCACGTCCAGGGCCGACGACATCTACGAGTAGGGCGTAGGGCTCAACGGTCAAGGGTGTTGCGGTGTTGCACAACACCCTCGGCATGGGCGTGGTGCCGTGCTATTTCGCGGAAACTTCGGCACTGCCCAGTTCGACGCTCTGACAGCGACTGGTGCGTCCGCAGATTCGCGCGCATGCCCAGCATCGTGGGTGGAGCGGAGCGCGTGGTCGAGGGCGACTCATTCACAATTGATGAGTACGCAGGAAATGTCGCCTCCAAAGACGACCGTATCTCGATCGCCCACGTCCAGATCTCGGCACCGACCGCCGAACCATGGCTGACGCTCCAGTATGACGAGTGGATGGCAGTCACCAAGGGAAGGCTGCTGCTCGAGCACTCGGGCGGGACGCTCGAGGTGAAGGCCGGACAGACCGTCTTCATTGGCAAGGGCGAGCGCTTCCGGCCCTCCTTCCCCGAGGCTGGCACCGAGTATATCCCGGTCTGCCTGCCGGCCTTCCGTCCTGACCGGTGTCTTCGTGAGGACGGCACACCGCGCGAGTCAGAAGTGTCGAAGAAGCTACTCGAGTTGCACAAGGTGGCTGGCTCAATGAACAAGCAAATACAACAGCAGACCATTGAGCCGCTGCCGGAGGTGCTGTATCATATGTGTCCGGTGCCTTCATGGGAAGCCGCCAAGGAGAGCTCAGCAGCATACTTTCCAGCCACGTTTGAGGAGGACGGCCACTACACGCACGCCACGGGCGTGCCGTCGCGGCTCATCGAGACGGCCAACCACTTCTATCAGTCGGATCCCCACTCCTGGGTCTGCCTCCGTATGACACGCTCCGCCCTTCGCAAGTGTGGGATCCACGTGCGGGATGAGCAAGCGCTCCCTGTCGGCAGCACCCCAGTCGGCGACTCGTGGAGTTCGTGGGTCTGTCCGCACATTGTTGGGGGCATCCCGCCCTCGGTAGTCGACGCCGAGTTCCCGATCGAGCGGGACGGGCCGAAATTCCTCGCAATTCCGGGCGTGCTCGACTGATCTGCGCGATGGGACTACACTTTGCCAGCCTACTACATAGCATGACAACAACTGGAGCCCGCAAGCAGCCGCGAGTTGTTCGCAAGCTTCACACACCAGCAGCTCCGCGAGCTTCACACAGCAGCATCACGTCATAACCCGCACGAGTTTAAGATTATGACCCGACAAACGGGGCCTATTGTACGAGCAGCTGTTTTGAAGCACAATGCATGTGCGTACCTACATGGATATGACCTTCAAAACTAATATATGTTACCCCCCAGGAGCCAACGCCCCCCAGGAGCTATCGGGGGCCCCCGAGAGCTATCGGGGGAAATTTTCTCCCGATCGCCAACAGCCCCACCGAGAGCTACCGGGGGACCGAGAAAATCCCCCGAGAGCTATTGGGAGACTTTACCTCCCCCGGGGAGCTATCGCGTTTTAAGGTCGGCCCCCAAGCTACCTATAGCTATCGGGGGCGAAAGGCGGCCCCCGATAGCTATTGGGGGGAAAACGACGGGCGCCAATAGCTATTGGGGGAAAACGACGGGCGCCGATAGCTATCGGGGGGCTGTCCTCGAGCCCCCAGGCGCCAGGCGCTATTCCTAACCCCTGACAGAAAGATGGTTGAGAATCAGGGATAGCTGGTTTTCAAAGATGGGTGATATTTACAGCAAAGCTTGCTCAAAAGCTTGGTCCATAGATAGATGGTCGATTTTGGAGTCCACCAAAGCTCGATAGAAAGCTTGTTCCCAAAATAGTGCTCTGGGTCACTATCCCTCCCCCTCCCCCCCCCTCCCGCCTCCTGCCCGCCCGTTCACCGTTGCGATGGGCGCCCGCCTCGAGGGCCTCCTCTCGCTAGAGATAGCAACAGTCGGCCGGCGAGCTATACCGCCGTCCGTATGTGCTGCGCGTGCCGCGCGCCTATAGCAGCGCTCGGGCGCTGGGCGCTCGAAAAGCTTGGTCATAGATGGATGGCCACATCAGCAAAGCTTGCCATCTAGATTGAGATGCTTTGCATCAGCAAAGCTTGCAACAATAGATGGCATCTTTCTGTCAGGGGTTAGCTATTCCCCTCCGTAAGCTGTCAGGGTGCCTGTCCGATTTCGCTAGCAGTCACCTCGTCCTCTGTCTCTGTTCATTCCTTAATCTTACGGTGCTGTTACGATGAATCTTATGGTCGTTCTTATGGTGGTGCCCTTACGGGCTACAACGGTGCCTTGCGACTTTTCGACACTACAACGAAATTCTCGTTGTCTCAAGCGCGTAAGGCGGGTGTAGACATACTCCTCCTCCAAGAGGCCCGGACGCTCTCCCGGCTGAATTCTACAAAAGCTACACGGAACTAGTGAAACGCGACTTTCTGAGAGTTTTGAACCTCGCTCTAGCGGAGGGCCAGCTAAGCGTATCCATGAGAGAGGGCGACATTATAGTTCTATACAAAAAAGGCGACACGCGAGACCCGAGAAACTATAGGCCAATAACATTGCTACAAAGCGACTACAAAATCCTAGCCAAAATACTAATAAACAGACTAAAACGACACATAATATCCACAGACCAATTGGGATTCGTCCCCAAAAGACTCATAGGAGAGGCCACACACCTTCTCCAACTCACGCAGGCGTACCTAGACGAAACGGGGGAACCCGGGATTATGTTAGCGCTGGACTGGGAGAAGGCTTTCGACAGAGTGAACTGGGGGTTCTACCATCTCGCGCTCGAAAAATTAAGCTTCGGACGCGACTTCCAAAGATATGCGCGAACCCTCACCAACGCCGACGCCAAACCAATCAGGTACATAAAAACTAACGGGGGCAGAAGCTTTCCCTTCAACATAGCCAGCGGGGTGCCACAAGGCTCGGAGCTCGGAGGAGCCGCCGGATCCGACGAAGTGGACCCCTTGTGGGCCAAAAGAGGTTCCCGCTGCTCCCATGGACAGAGGGGGAGCGGGACTGTGAGAGGGCGCGGTCGTAGGCGCCAAGGCTGAATTTGTGCTTGTCGAACACGCGATGACTATAGGCTCATAGGCAGAGGGCCGTTCGATCGAGCCGGCAGCTGACGCGGTCGTGGAAGGTTCGTTGATTGTTGCTGGCGGGAAGATGTCTGAAAGGTCATAGTAAGAATCGGGTCTGACAGTGTCTGCCATCGAGCGCTACGAGCGATGAGGTAGACTTACGGTCGGAGGGTTGCGACGCGTGGCGTCGGAGAGTAGGGACGAGGCTAGCTAGCGAGCTAGTGGAAGAGAAAAAAAAACATTCTTGAAGATGCCCGCTAAGCTACTAGTGACGCGCTCTCTCCCGCGCTCCCGCTACCGTCGCCATCGCCTATACCTCTACCACTGCACCCCCGCCCGCTCCCCCCCTCGTTCCTTTTTCTTCGGTTTTGGGGGGTCGGCCCATGTACACTACTTTGGGCCTAGCGCTTGGCGCTTGGGGGAGGGGAGGGGCAGGCTTCTTGCATTTGTATTCGTCTGTCTCGGGTCCATCTCATCCCAGTGTGGGGGCCTTGCCTTTCGGCCTTCCCCATCGGGTTCCTCCCGCGGAGGCATATCGCCTATTGTTATCCCTGGTCGCTGGGTCCGTTGTTGTTTTGCTGGTGTATTATGTGTTTTATGTTGAGGCGCTCTAGTACCGCTACGAGTTTACTACTTGGAACTAAATCGTTGTCGTCGTTTGTTTCAAAAATCGGACGGAATTCGTTGACATCTATGCGTTTCTTGGGCTGGCGGCCCATGTCTGCTTTGGCTCTTCTCGAAGCGTCTGTGTTGTTTCCGTAGAGCGCCGCTTGGCACAACGTGGTGTATCTCTCTAGCATCCTTCTAACGACGTGATCGCTGTTAAATTTGACGTTGTCGTAGTGTATTCGATAGAAGTCGGTGAGTATGTATCTCCACGCCAATAGGTACAGGGTCTCCCTAGCGGGTAACGGTGAAGAATTCGGTAGTAGGAAGAGTCTTTCTACGGCTTTCTCGGCTGTCGTTTTGGTCCCGGGGCTGTCGGCCGGCGAAACGTCCGTGAGGTAGTGTATCGTGTCGAACACGCTATCTAGCGCTGGGCACGTCCCTATATGGACGGACGATTCATCATCTTGCGCACAGAGGCGGCAGGTGGCAGGTGGGGTCCCGTCCCGGGAAACCCGGAATCGCTTGGTTCGTGGTTCGAGCTTGGAGGAGTGCTGTCGGCTCCCAGACCCACTTTGGGGCTGGTTACTGGCGGCTGGAGGGGGTGGCTTGTCTGTGTGGCCATGGTGGCCATGCTGGCCCTGGTGGTGTGGGGCTTGCGGGAGGCGGCACGGGCCGTGGCTCGTGCTCACCTGTTCAGGCTTGGGTGATCTTCGCGCGCGCTTCTGTGGCGCGGCCGTGGTCGCGGCCCGTTCGGCCGGCGCGGCGGGGGTGGCGGCAGGGGAGGAGGGGAGCGGCGCGCGCTCCATGACCCTATCAGTTTACTGATAGTTCTAGCTAGTGGAAGAGAGAGAGAATGAGAATGAGAGCTTCTTAGGTCCGAGGTAGACACGGGAGACTACAACGCAAGGACTCAAAAAGCCTGAGGGTACAAAACCACACAAACTAAACCAAACGGGGCAAAAACTAACCACACCTGGACGGACGGCCAGGCGTCGGCACCAGGGCAATTCGGCAACGCGCAGACATGCGACAGAGGGGTCGGCACAACGAGGGCAGACCTCGCCGGGGAGCTGGGGAGCTACAACCGATACACAGAGAGAACCCAAGAACCCCAAGCACACCCACGTCATGGAGGTGGAACAGTGGAACTACCACTACTCCCCGGCGCTACGGCTCATCGCCAAGCTCCGTCCAAGATGGGAGACGAAGGCAGGGCCATTGTCGGCCATCGGATCGCGCCCTCGTCTCTCTGCTCGATACACCCTCTGCGTTCTTCTGACAATCGCGACTGTCACGCTCTCTCCGATATCTCTCAGCGCCGTCGTTTACGTTTGATCGGGGTACGGGAACGTACGGGAATTCCTTTCCAGTTCCCCCCGCGGTCACCGAATTTCCCCCCCGCGGCCGCCGAATAGTTCCCCCCCGCGTGGAGCTCTCTTGTTTCCTGTCAGCAAGCCGTCATTTTGCCCACGAACATCGCCTTGCAAAACCACCGACTTAACCCCCCCCGGAGCAAGTGTTACAGGGCCAGCCGTGTAATAGTTGGGCGTTAGCCACTGTTCCAATTCTGGATTTCTTCTATTCCGGTTGCTTTGTTCTCCTTCCATGCTGCTCGTCGAGACGACTCGAATTTAGTCGGGGAGTGTCGTATTCCATACGCATACGATGACAGACTTTTACTTCTAACCTGTGGGTTATTTTAAGCCTCGAGGTCTCGTCGGCGACATTCCACCCCTTCTCTTACTTTCTTTCGGTGTCATCAAACGTTCCCTGACTGTCTTCTGTCTTCTCTTCGTGCATCGGTTGTAGTCTTCTGTCTTCTCTTCGTGTATCGGTGGTAGCTCCCCAGCGAGGTCTGCCTTCGCTATTCCGACTTCTCTTCGCACGTCTGTGCGCCGATAAGTTGCCTTGGTACCGACGCTTGGCAGTCCGTCCTAGGTGTGGTTAGTTTTCGCCCTGTTTGGTTTAGTTCGTGTGTGTCCGTGTGTCGGAACCTTCTTTTTGAGTCCCTGCGTTGTAGTCCCTCGTGTCTACCTTGGACCTAAGAAGCTCTCATTCTCACTCTCTCTCTTCCACTAGCTCACTAGCTAGCCTCGGCCCTACCCTCCAACGCCGCGCGTTGCGAGCCTCCGAACCTTCGTCTCCCTCTTCGTCCCTAGCACTCGATGGCTGGCACTGTCAGACCCGACTTCTACTATGACCTCTCAGACATATTCCCGCAAGCAACAACCAACGACTCTTTCACGGCCGCGTCAGCTGCCGGCTCGATCGAACGGCCCTCTGCCTACGAGCCAGTAGTCATCGCGTGTTCGACAGCCAGGATTTGGCTACACGCCGAGTACCAAATGCCAAATGCAAGTGCTGAAAAACATGGCTAAACGCTAAACGGCGGCCTTGTCCCATTTTTTTGAGCGCGTCAGCGAAACGCTCCGATATGCGCCCCCAACCCCCAACCCACCCACCCGCGCGCGCGTACGCCCATAAATGCGCAAAACTACAAAACTACGCCCTGTTCCCCCGGATTCACGTACGCTCGTGCTCTTCCTAAGTTCTAACGGTCCCCGTGAAGCAAGGGGCGGGCGGCATGCAGCGGACGGCAGGCGTTTCCACACTTTGAATTCGCCAAGCGGCCGAGTGAGACAGACGGTCAGTCCCTCGGAGAGCGTTGGGGGAGGCGGGCGGGCGGGGGGGGGGGGCGGGCGGGGCGGGGGGAGGGGGGACGACGACCTCCCCGGCCGCCGACGGCCTCGATCTCGAGAGAGAAGGGGAGCGGGAAGCCTCGGGGAGAGAGAGAAGGGCGGAGAGAGACGGGAGGGGGCGGAGTGTTTGGTCGATGTTCTCTCCCTCTTCTCCTTCCCTTGACTCTAGAGGAAGGGTGGAGTAGAAGGGATAAGCGACGGGGAAGAGAGAGAGAAGAGGGAAGGAAAAGAGGGGCGCGGTGGGAGGCCAGGCGCGCGAGGGGGGGGGGGGCGGCAGGGGGGACCCAATCAGGAAGGAGGCCGCGCCCCCCTCCCCCGGGGGGGAAAGGCGGGGTGTGGGGAGGAGGGGGGAGAAGAGGGGGCTCGACGATCAATAGGGGAAGAGAACAAAGAACACGGAGGAGAGCGAAAAGCACCGAGTCCGAGAGCGCGAGAGAGCGCGAGGGCCCCGCTCTCCCCCACAGAGAAGAGAGAGGGTCAGCCGTGGAGGGGCGAGGGGCGATCTGCAGTGGCGGAGAGGGGTTCACACAGGAGAGAAGGGGGGGGGGGGGGGGAAGAGAGGGCGGGAGGGAGGGAGGGCGAGAGAGGGGCGAGTAGGGGGAGAGGAGCGCGAGGGAGAGAGGGCGCGATGGCTCGCAGTCGCTCTCAGCTGCTCCCCTGCACGACTTCGGCGTCGGAGAAGAGCGGTCGCTCGTCCTCGTCTCTCGCCACGCTTCCTTCTGCCGCACGGCCTGCCGCACAGCCGCCATTACCGCTCGAACATCTCCCGAGCTCCTCATCGACCGTTCCCGACGACGTGCGTCTACTGCCAATCAGCTGTGCCTCGACCAGCGGCTGGAGCGCAGCGACCGAGCCCACGCTGACGTTGACGCAGCTCGAGGTGTACGGCATGTGCTGCCAATCGGAGGTCTCCCTCGTTCAGAAGAAGCTGGGTGTGCTCCCCGGCGTCCACTCCATCCGGGTCAACCTTATGCTCCGGCAGGTGGCTGTGACTCACGAACAGACGCTCCCGCCCGAGCGGCTCGTCCGCACACTCAACTGGGCGCTGCTCGATGCTCACATTCTGGCTGATGGCGTACGCAGCGGCGCACTCCTGCAGCGCGGCCGGCCGACTGGCCTCGCGCTGCTCCTCGCCCTCTGTTTTGTGCTTTTCGCTGTCTCCTTTGGTACGTGGCGGCGCGTTGCCGCGGGGCCGGCCGCCCCACCTTGGTATGAGGACCCGTATTCATACTTTGCGCTCGCGTGTTGCGCCGTCGGCGCGCCGCTTCTGCTGGCGCGCGCGCTCGCATCCATCTTCTATGAGCGTCGCCTCAACATGTTCGCGCTCATGACGCTGGCAGTTGGTGGCGCTCTCGGCCTGCGCCAGTTCTGGGAGGCGGCGGCCATCGTATTTTTCTTTGTCCTCTCTGAGGCGGTGCAAAAGTGGTGTGTGCACCACACGGCGCAGCAGGCGGGGATGCTGGGCGGCCTGCTGCCTTCGACTGTGACACTCGAGGGCGGTGCGGAGAAGGCGATCGAGGAGGTGGTGCTCGGTGAGGCGCTCCTTCTCAAACCGGGCGCGCGTGTACCGGTAGACGGCACTGTCCTCTCGGGCAAGTCATCGGTTGACGAGAGCCTCATCACGGGCGAGGCCCTCCCGGTCGCCAAGCGGCCCGGAGACAAGGTCACCGCGGGCACGACCAACCAGTCGGGCGTGCTCACTGTGCGCGTCGACTCGCTCCCGGGTGACTCAACTGCCGCGCAGCTTACCGCTCTCGTGTCAGAGGCCCAGACGACTGCTGGGAAGCGCGAACAGCTGCTCGAGCGCTTTGCTAAGTGGTGAGCAGCCGGCGCGCTAAGTGTGCGCGCCGAAGCCAGCTTGTCGCACTCCGCGCCGCGCCACACCGGCTGCGACACGAGCGAGTCACGGCTGCATCTCTCACCAAGCCCGCTCCCCGGATGCAGGTACCTCATCGTGCTCGTCATACTCGCCCTTGCAGTCGCACTCGTGCCGCTGAGCTGGTGCAAATGGTCAGGCGACGAGAGCACAGGCGGCATGATCGGCTCATCTGCTCACACACATATTGGCGAGGTGGACGCGTGCGTCACGTGGTTCCATCGTGCACTGGCCATCATTGTCATTGCATGCCCGTGCTCCCTTGTTGTCGCCATGCCCATCACCTACGCTTGCGGTGTCTCATCGCTCGCGCGCTGGGGCGTGCTCATCAAGGCGTCGCGCCAGCTTGAGCTCCTTGCAATGATGAAGACCATTGCAATGGACAAGACCGGGACGCTGACGGAAGGAAGGTTTCGACTGCACCAAATGACTCTGGGCGCGGCAGCTGGGTCGACGGAGCGCGTCGTGCAGGTGGGCCACCAGCTCTCCCATCCCGCCCCTCTTGCGCCGGGACATGGGCCGTACCTACCTGCTAGCGAGCCTTAGGCGTTCTGCACAACAATCGGCCCCGTGTGCCGCATCTAGCGCGGCGGACACTGCTCATGCGGGTGGCCCGTCTCCACCATCCCCACTTGACTACGGATGCCTTTCGTCTTCGTCTTCGCAGCTGGCGGCTTCGGTGGAGTCCCTTTCGCAGCACCCTGTCGCCGCGGCCTTCCTCGACTTCGCCCAATCCCTTCAGGTGGAGCCGCAGCATGTGGACGACTTTGTGGTCCTCGAGGGCGAGGGGGTCCGCGGCGTTGTCAATGGTGCGGAGGTCCTTGTCGGTAGCGAGGCGATGGCCAGGCGTATCCTCACAGCCAGGGCGAGGCCGCAGTATGCCACTGCCGAGGACTGCACAGAATGCTGCCGCATGCCGAGTCATGTGCATGGTCATGGTAACGGTAGCGGCTGTGAGCACGACGATAACCACGGCGGCCACGATCATGTCCATAGCGGCGGCGGCGGCTGTCGTCACGACCACAGCCATGGATTTCCCCAGCACGCTTGCAGCGCCGGCGGGCACGGTCATGCCCACAACAACCAGGAGGATGGAGAATTGCGTGGTGAGTCAAACCGTGGCCAGCAAGAACGAACTCATGAACACCACGATGGTGGTACCATTTCTAGTGGCTGCGCTAATGATCTTGAGCACGGAAACCACGAGCATGGCCATGGCGGCTGTCACGAGGGCTGCTGTGGGCACGACCACAGCGAACACGGCGATCCCGGCTATTTATGCGACCACTGTGAGCACAGCCATGGCGGTAGCATGGAGGTTGGTTGTCATCGTACCCACGGCCACGGAGTCCACGATCACGGCCACAGCGGCTGCAGCGACGCTCCGTGCGACCATGCTCATGGGCACAAGGATTGCGGCCATGGCCACAGGCATGGTGACTGCGAGGGCGGGGGCTGCGGCCACGACCATTCGCACTCCAGCGGCTGCTGCGATGATGACAGCTGCTGCACGGGTGTTGGGCAGGCGCTTACCGTGGACTCGCGACAGGTTCGCGCCTGGAAGGCAAGCGGCCACACCGTGCTTTGGATTCTCATCGACGGCGAAATTGGGGCCGCGTGTCGCATGTCGGACCGCATTCGATCGGACTCGACGACGGCAGTCCGCGCACTGCTTACACTGGGAATCACGCCCGTGATGCTCACCGGCGACTCGTTCGAGACCGCGCGGCTCGTCTCTGAGGCAGTTGGGATCACGGAGCCGCCCCGGGCCGGGATCAAGCCCTCGGAGAAACTCGAAGAGGTGCAACGATTGCATCGGAACGGAGTTGTAGGTATGATAGGCGATGGCGTGAACGACGGGCCAGCTCTTGCCTCGGCAGACGTGGGCATTGCCATGGGTGTGCAGGGCACCGCAATGGCCGCAGAGGCGGCGGGCGTAGTATTGATGACAAATGACCTGCGCAAGATCGCGGATGCTGTGGTGGCGGCGCGCCGATGCACGCGCGTCATGGGAATATCGGTCGGGGTAGCCCTGGCGCTGAAGCTCGTGCCCTTCTTCCTAATGGCGTCCACCGCTGCCGACACCTATCTAATAGTTGTTGCTGTCGCCTCAGATGTCCTCGGCATCGCATGGGTGCTTCTTGCCGCCACGTCGCTATTACACATGAAGCCGCAGTTTGCTCGCTCGCCTTGCGGTGCCGATCAAGTCGCCGTAACCGAGATAGTGCCAGTAGCTGAGGGCCTCGACAACGCCGATTCGGAGGGTCTCCACAAGCCGCAAGACGAGTCGCATGGTGTTGTCAAGACTCGCCCGACAAATGGCGTGGCAGATTGTGCTGCTGTATAAAACGTGAGCAAGGCACCAGCCAGGCCTCCGCTCAGGCACATCGGCTCGTAGAAACATGCCGATTGGCACGCTCAATGTCCCCCTTCATATAGCCGGGCCGCCAATGCCAAAGCATATCGGGCTTGAGAACACGAGCGGTGACGAGGTAAACCTTCACATGCGTTGCGCGCTCGCGCTCGCCACATCACGCCCGCCGGATCATGGCGGAGCCCCATTATCTTTCGCCTGAGGGAATGCCTTTGACTTTGTGGAGGGGAGACCGCATGCCACCGACGATGAGTGCTCTATGAGCCAGACCTCCCTGTTATTCTTCTTAGAGATGTACTCATCGGGACATATGTGGTCCGCTAACTTTAATGAATTTCTTAATATTCCCGCCGCGCGCGTAACGCGCCAGCCATGCCCACTAACTACTACTGCCACACTGCCACGCATTAGGGCCCGGCCAAAATATGTAATTATTTAGGAACATATTTGGGCCAGTTTTTGTGAGCGAGCTATTTTTACATATTTTTGCATATTTGGGCGAGCCAGAGCCCCCCCCCCTCCCCGCGCTCCTCCCCCTTACTCGAGGACACCAGGCCCCCGCGCGGCAGCGACCAGCATAAGCACAATATGCCAGGAGGTGAGCCAGAGCGTGCCTCAGCCGCTCTCCTCGCGCGCGCGCGCGTGAGTGACCGTGGTGGGCATCAAATCACACCGCCAAGTTCCCTACGTGGGCCCTTGCTGCAAGGATTGCCTTGAGCCTTTCTCCCAATTCTGCTTCATGTGAGCGTGTGTTTTCCTTGCTTGCTTGCATGTCCCCCTCTGTTCGGGCCACTTACTTCCTTTGCAGACCAAGTGGCGGAGTGGCGGCGTCCGTCATGCTGCGATACAATCGCAACAAGCGTAAGGGGCAGGAAGCCTGCGCCTGAGTAACTTGAAGTGAGTGAGTGAGTGTGTGAGTGTGTGTGTGTGTGTGAGGTGTCGTTCCGTCAAATGTGGGACATGAGGCCGAATTGAGCGATCGAATGTCCACAGTTGTACACGTAGCGTTATTTTAAAATTAAATGTAGACTAGCGTAACATTCCCTGCTTCCCGCGAACGCGTGTCCCCCCGGAGGGCGCCGTGTCGGCGCTTTTCGATTGTGATTACTTGTAACTATGGGCACGGCGCGATGTGCATCGGCCACCCCGCGGGGGCGCCGTGCGTGCGCATAGAAACTTTTTCCCCTAAGGCCCACATTAACGTAAAGTAGCCGTATACGAGATGTTTCGTTGCGCAGCACGTGTGATTACTTGCAATCATTGTGCACGCCGTGCGTATGCGCATCGGCTCCCCCTGGAGTGCCCAACTTTCGAATGCGACCGGGCGAGCCGCCGGCGCTTTCTCGGTCATCCACTGAGATAGAATGCCCCAGCAGACACCATATCCAAATATGCCGCCCTAGCAGCCACGCCAATCGCCGCCGCCGCCCGCGCGCATTGCGCCGTAGTCGGCCGTGTGTGGCGCCGACAACTACGCTAACGTCACCCGGCCGAATGGGCTGGAGTGCCCAACTTTCGAATGCGACCGGGCGAGCCGCCGGCGCTTTCTCGGTCATCCACTGAGATAGAATGCCCCAGCAGGCACCATATCCAAAGATGCCGCCCTAGCAGCCACGCCAATCGCCGACGCCGCCCGCGCGCATCGCGCCGTAGTCGGCCGTGTGTGGCGCCGACAACTACGCTAACGTCACCCGGCCGAATGGGCTGGAGTGCCCAACTTTCGAACGCGACCGGGCGCGCTTGGTGCGAAGAGGCTCGGGCTGGACGGCCAAGAAGTATATTAAGAGTCTGCGCTGCCCCGGCGTCAACGAGTCCGCGAACGCGATGCACTTGACGACCGCCTCGGTGGATGGCACAGTAAGTCCTGCGGTGGCAGCGCAGCGCGCGAAGAGGGCTGTATGGCAATGCTCGCCACGATTCCCGAGCGCGCGGGTGGGTAGTCTGCGGGGTTGGGAGGAAGCGTACTGATAGTGTGGATGGGGTTCTGCGCGTAGGAGCGCGTAGGCAAGCCGGTGTCATCCTCCTCAGGTTGGGGTTGGAAGTGATGTGGGGTGGGGCTGGCGGCCATGCTGCGTGGGCAGGTGAAGCAGAAATCGGCCGAGTGAGGTGGCACGAAACGCCGGTGAGACAGCCGTCGGGTGTCCCCGGACCATTCAGTCCGAACACCATCGACAAGGGGGGCAGACCGCCGCCGTGCTCTCGCTGGAGCGCGGCGAAGGTCGGCCTGTCAGGCCGGAATCGAGCGGGGAGAGAGACGAGGGGAAATCTTCCCCCGGTCCGAAGATAAAAAAATGTGGGCCTCCGGATCAACAAGAGTTTTTTTTTCAACCCACTCTCCCCCACCTCTAGCAGCTTACGCATCGGCCCACAACACGACGATGAGTTTGGTCATGGGCTGTGCTTCAGCTTGCAGGACACTGTCACACAAGATTCTGACGACCTAACCGATGCACACGAATATCTTGTCTGGCGCGAAACCCTCACCCGATTGGCAGAAGCTCATGGCCTTGTCCCGATTGCCATTGAATCAATGTACAGAGCGGTAGGCAAAATGCGCGGCAGGGACGGGCGTGGAGGCCAATCACTGCCAGTTCTGAGTGAGAAAGAGGCGCAAGTTGCGCAACTCTACTTCTCGTTCGCCTTTCGCAAGCAAGCTGGACGTGTGCCAAGCACCGACATGGCCTTCTGGAGTTGACTGGTTGTCGAAAACTGGAGTTGACTGGTTGTAATTGTAATAATAGATCAAAAAGAAAACAAATAACCTGACAATAATATGAGAACACTTTGTAAAAAGAAAACAAATAACCTTGCAATAATAATATTGGGCCTTGTAATTGTACAGACTGAAAAGAAAACAAATAACCTAGCCCTCTTTTGACGGAACGCGACTTTGTGTGTGTGTGTGTGTGTGTGTGTGTGTGTGTGTGCGTGCGTGTGCGTGCGTGCGTGTGCGTGTGTGTGTGTGTGTGTGTGTGTGTGTGTGTGTGTGTCCGTGTACCAGTCACGCCGTGGCCGGGCTCATCCCCCTCCGCCGCGCCTACCGCCGGCATGCCTCCCTCCTCATTGCCCTCAGGCCCTATGGGCCATCCCAATTCGTCAATATGGCGGCCTCCCGCGATGCTTGCTCCTTCTTGCTTGGTGGTGCGTACGTGTCTGTGGCTGTGTGGTCGGGTGTGGTCGCCTCTTGCCTCTTGAGCTGCCTCCAAGGGCAAGGGCGGAGCTTCCGACATGTCTTGACAGATAAAGGCGGGAAACTCTGCCCTTTGTCTTTGTCTTTTCACAATATATATACGATATAACTCAATATCAATACAGTATACACGAGACACGAGGGCTCTTCGCTGGAATCTGGAATCCCGTTCGGGCGACAAGCTCGCGGCATTCACTTAAACAGCACGATTTATCCAATATCAATATCGCGGGGTTTGCACAACGTGTCGAGATGAAGCGGAGCGGAGGGGACGGGAAGGGCGATCTCGCCCTCGCCGGGGGGGGAGGGGCTGAGAGTCCCGGAGGGGCGGGGAAGAGAGCGGAACGCCAGACTTTACTAAAGTCGACTTTACCAATGTCAGAATTTTGGCAACGAGGGGTATCTATCACTGGTCACTGGACCCCCTTGGTATGGGGCCAAACAGCATCCCCATGAGCCCAGATCAAACCTTGGGGGGCTCGAGAGACAAAAAATACCATTAGGGGAGGACGAAGGACATGCCAGCAGAGGAATTGGCCGATCGGATCAGAAGAGGAGGGGAAACGGGGCTCGTTCTACTAAAGAATACCTGTGACATAGGGTTCTGACCTGCCAGGAAGTCCGAGAGAGAGAGAAGAAGAGAAGCGGAGAGCAAGGAGGTGCAAAGGATGGGGGGGAGTAGAGATGTGAATTCAGGAGGGACGGATCGATAGCGAGAAATGAAGAGTCCGAGAAGAAGAGAGAAAGTGGATCTGAGAAGAAGGGAGGAAGAATTGGGAGAAAAGGAGGGAGAAACGAGAGAAGGGGGGGGGGGTAGGGAGGTAGAGGGATAGAAGAGAATACAGGGAGGAGAGCGAAAAGCAACAAGAGAGTGGGGTGTTCCGAGAGCGCGAGAGAGCGCGAGGGCCCCATACTCTCCAGAGAGAGAAGAGAGGGTAACGTGGCGGGGGAGTGTTACCGGAGAGAAGAGTAAAGGAGCGGGGGACCAGAGTGAAGAGCGAGAGCGAGAGAGAGAGAGAGAGTGGGGGAGACGAGAGCGAGGCCACAGAGAGGGAGGTGCCCTTCCGCACACACAAACACACACACACACAGAGAGAGAGAGAGAGAGGGAGGGAGAGGCACACACACACAGACACAGACACACACACAGACACACACACACACACACACACACACACACACACACACACACACACACACACACACACACACACACACACACACACACACACACACACACACACACACACACACACACACACACACACACACACACACACACACACACACACACACCCTCCTTCTCCTTCTCCCCCCCCTCCCCTTCCCCTTCCCCTTCCCTCCTCTCCCAATGTCCTCGGATGAACGGCCACGCCTCCACATCAGCCCCTTCTCCGAGTTCTACCACCTCTACCTCACCCCGCTCATGCTCGCCCCTCCGGAGAGGAAACTCTCTCTCTCCTCGCTCCCGCGCGTGCCCATCGAGGACGATGCTGCATGGCTTCTGGACGCCTTCTCGCGCAGACTGGCCAGGCTCCGGCCGAGCGGCTCGGGACGCGCCATACAGACTGCCACGCTTCGCCTCCTCTTTCCGCGTTTCCACCTGATCGCGCTCTGGCAGCTTCTCGGGCTCGCTTCGGACGGAGCGATGCCGTTCATCATCGCAGAGGTGAGGGAAGCGGAGGGAGAGCACAGAGAGGCGCAGCGGCCGGCTCGTCGCACGGCCTGCCTCACCTCGACCGCCTCTCACGCCCGCGCACCCTCGGCAGGTTGTGCGTGACCTGCGGACTGACGATCCACGCTCCATCGGCCGGCGCTTTGGCTACATCGTGGCGCTGGGCGTGCTCTGCCTGGTCAACACCGCCGCTCTACAGCAGGTACTGTGGAACGGCTCGCGCTGCGGCATGCGCGCCAAGATTGGGCTCGCTGCTGCGGTATACGACAAGATGATGCGGCTAGAACTCGGCGTCACCTCGTCGTGGTCGTCAGCAGAAGTGCGCGCCCGCGAGCCGCCGCTTTGCCTGGGTGGGACCTCGCAACCCATCCTGTCGGCGCAGCTTGGCGTGCGTCAGCTGCCGTCCAGGCCCCACCACGCAACGAGCGCCGCTCAGTGTTTGGCCCGCGTTGCCATTCCCACCGAGCAGGTGTCCAACGTCATCGCAATCGACCTACTGCGGCTCGAGCTGGCCGCCATGTTTGGCCACTTCATATGGAGCACTCCCCTCTGCCTCGTCATGTGTGCGACGCTTGCGTGGCTCGCGATCGGCATCTCGGCACTGCCGGGCATCGTCTTCCTTGTGATCCTCATCGTGGTGCAGTGGTCGCTCGGGTGGCCAATCGCCCGGCTGCGCAACCGCGTCGCGCGTGCGACCGATGACCGCGTCAAGCTGATGCAGGACGTTCTGCTCGGCTCGGCCGCGCTTAAGGTGAACGCGTGGGAGGAGGCGCTCGAGGCGCGGCTGCGCAAGCTGCGGGCCATCGAGCATAAGGACATCGCAGGCTCGCTGCACATCCTCACGTGCATCGAGGCCGCCATCTTCTTCGCTCCCGGCCTCGCTACCTTCGCCTCAATCCTCTCTTACCGCTACATCTTCCAGGTCGGCAAGCTGCTCGAGGTAAGCAGCCATCAATCGCCACAGCGAGCAAGTCCATCGCGCCCACCCACCGCCTGCTGACGCTCCTCCCGCATCTTGTCGTACACCACCAGGTGGAGCAAGGCTTCGCGGTTCTGAGCATCTTCGCGGTCCTCGTGAAGCAGCTGAACATCTTCCCGCGTGCGGTCAAGACATTTGATGAGCAGATCATATCGTTCCGCAGGGTCGAGCGCTTCTTGCTCCTCCCGGAGATCACGCCGGCGCGGATCCCGGGTGGAATGGATGGCACGAACGCCAAGGCCTGGATCGACCCTGAAGGTCGGGGCAGTGGCCCGTCCATAAAACCGCCCGCCGATAGCGAGCCGGGAGACGTGGCGGTGGGCGGCACACTTCCCCTCGTCGTGGTCGAGGCGGCCTGCGGGAATTGGGAGGAACGCCAGTCCCGTGGCTCAAGTACATCTCGCTCGGGCGTGAGGGAGACTCGCAGGTCGGCACGCAAGGCCACTTTGCCTTGCCCGGTGGAGAAGGCAGGGGCGACGAGTGCGGAGCTCTCCGCCGGCGGGGAGGCCTCCTTCAGCCTTCGCGACATCTCGCTGCGCGTTCGGCCAGGCGAGGTGCACATGCTCTGTGGGCAAATTGGCTCTGGGAAGACATCGACACTGCAGCTCCTGCTTGGTGAGATGCGCCTTCGCTCGGGAGCAGTCCATGTCGCCTCCACCAAGGGTGGCGGCGTGGGCTACGTGCCACAGGTATCGTGGATCCTGAACTCCACCTTCCGCGACAACATCACAATGGGCCGGCTGTTCGATCGCGAGTGGTATGATCGCGTCATCCGGTGCTGTGCGCTTGAGCCCGACCAGGCTCGCATCGGGGAATTGACGCTCATTGGTGAGCGCGGTGTGACCGTCTCAGGCGGACAGCGCGCGCGCATCTCCCTCGCGCGCGCGCTCTACGGGCGCCCGCTCGTCTTCTTGTTGGACGATCCTCTCTCTGCTGTGGATGCGCACGTGGCGCAGCACCTCGTTGAGCACTGCCTGGTCGGAGAGATGCGAGCTTACGGCGCAGCAGTGGTACTGGCCTCGCACCAGGTCCACCTCGCTGGTGCTCTCGCAACAGCCGTGCACATCATGGAGAATGGAGCAATCGTTGCGAGTGGCTCTCCAGGTGAGCTAATGCTGCGTGGGCTACTCCCTTCGGCTGACGAGAGGAGCCAGGTGCCTGTACGCACCGGCGAGGACGACAGCACGGCTCTGCGCCCGGACGGCGAGGCCGCACAAGCCCGGGCGCAGGTTCTCGCCATGGTCCTGGAGGAGAAGCGCGAGGAGCCGACAAGCGGGACGGCCGGCACCGGGGATGCGCCGACAACGAGCAAACTGTCCACCGGACAGCAGCACGGCGTCCAATCTGCCGCGGAGATGGGTCGCGACGCCAGCCGTCGGGAGGCGGCCTTCTTCTTCATGCGATCGATGGGCGGCGCGCTCTACATCGTGCCAGTGCTGGTGCTCGTCCTCTGTCTGGCCGCATGCCGTGTCCTCGCCGACTGGTCTCTTGGCGAGTGGATCCGGAAAGGCACGCTCGACCGTGGTGCCATCCTGTATGCGTCGCTTATCGGTGGCACTGTTGTGACCGGGCTGGTGCAAGGCTTCGCAGTCGTGTCCCGAATGCTGGGCGCGTCAAGCAGGATACACGACACCATCTTGGGCCGCGTCCTCCGTGCCCCCAAAGCGTGGTTTGACGTGACCCCCCAAGGCCTCGTGCTGGCGATCTTCTCCAAGGACCAAGACACGCTCGATGACCTGCTGCCCGCCACGCTCATCGCGCTCCTCAAGTGCATCATTATCGTAAGCACCGCGCTCACCCTCGGCATCGTCGCCGTCCCTGCCGTGCTCGTGCTGCTACCAGTTGTCTACTTCTTGTTCCGCCGTCTCACCACGTTCTACCAGCGCACCGCGTCGCAGCTCAAGCGACTCGACAAGGCCACGACCGGTCCGGTCATCTCGCGCTTCGCTGAGACGTTCGCTGGGCTCGCCTCGGTGCGGGCACTACGACTCCAGGTGCCACTGGGCAAGCAGCTCCTGCAGCAGCTCTCGGACAACAACACAGCCCACTTCCTATGGACGGCCTCGGGCCGTTGGTTGGCCGTACGTCTTGATTGGGTGGCCACATCGATTGTCGTCGCAGTTGGGTGCGGCGTCGTCTGCTTCCATCTCGTCGGAATTGTCACACCCTCGCTCGCCGGCCTTGCGCTAGTCTACATCCTGCAGATCACCTCGCTCTTTCAGTGGGGGTTCCGCACATACGCCGAGCTTCAGAACCACTTTGTCTCGGTCGAACGGGCGCTCGCTTACACGAAGATCCCTCAAGAGGCCGCCGCCGTCCTACCCACCGACTCTGACCTCGTCGCGGCTCATTGGCCGCAGCATGGCGCCGTTCATTTCCACTCGGTGTGCATGCGCTACCGGCCCGAGCTGCCACTTGTGCTTCGCAACCTCGCTGTCCGCTTCGAACCTGGGCTCAAGTCGGCGCTCGTCGGTCGCACCGGCGCAGGGAAGTCGTCTATCACAGCGGCGCTCTTCCGGCTGGTCGAGCTGGACTCCGGCAGCATTGAGATCGATGGGGTCGACACGTCGCACATCGGGTTGCGGCAACTGCGCCGCTCGATGGTGATCATACAACAGGAGGCGCTCCTCTTCTCTGGGACCATCCGCTCCAATCTCGACCCCCTCGAGCAGACAAGCGACGAGCGCTTGCGGGTGGCGCTTGAGAAGGTTGACTTTGCGCGGCTAGTGGGAGGCAGCCTCGACCTGCACACCGCCGTCTCGGACGCGGGAGTGAATTTGTCTGCTGGCACGCGGCAGCTCCTCATGCTTGCGCGCGCAATGCTTTCCGACGCACGCATCCTCGTGATGGACGAGGCCACCGCGAATTGCGACATGGAGACCGACGCGACGATGCAGCGTGCGGTGCGTGCGCACTTCAACGGCTCCACTATTATCACTGTCGCGCATCGCCTCGACACTATCATCGACTATGATCGGATCTTCGTGATGGACGCGGGTGCTGTCATTGAGTCGGGGTCGCCTGCCGGCTTGCTCGAGAAAGAGGGCTCGCGCTTCGGCAAGCTATGCGCTGAGGCAGGCATTGATCGGCAGCATACGTCGCGTGGCGTTATTTAGGCATGAGGCTGCTAGTTTGACGTCTCGTTGGAAGTTGGAAGCTTTGGCAGAACTAATTACGGCAACCATGCTGTCTTGATAGCTTGGCTATGAGCTAGAACTAACCTACATTATGCGATTATTGTACGTATTTTGACGGGTGCCGCGTGCCTCTTTCTTACTGATGCTTTGTGTCAACCTACTTTTATAAGTAGGGGTCAACAACTAAGTTTATACTTGGTTCACACATGGGGGGGGACACGATCCCCCCCCCCTCTCCACTCCTCCCCTGCCGTGGGGAGGGAACCACCCATGTTCCTGGCATGCTTGATGGCTTGCCAGGACCACACTGCCCTGCTCACCCACTCTGCCCACTGACAGGCACGCCTGGTTCGCTCGTCCTGGCCCGTCGTGGCCAGCCCATCGCTCCAACCCCAACCCCCCCTCCCCCCCTCGTCGACAGACAGACAGGTGCAGAATGGGGGCCCCTGAGGCTCAGGAGCGCCAGCGAGGGAGAGGCAGGGGAGGTCAGAACGAGCCTCAGCCGGAGATCATAAATCACATTTTATGATCTCGGAATGGGCGCAAAGTGCACAATGGCATCGACAATGTCAAGAAGTGGGAAACACCGTCCATTCGCTAATCTGGGTACTAGAAAGCACCAGCTGCAAGACTTCAATCAACTACAGCAAGCGACCTTGCGCCATCGAGGAGGGCGTAGGGTGTTCACTTTCTTGTAGTACTTTGAAAACCATCCTGGAGGTGACATCGTCAAGTTGTGCCACTGCGCCTGTGAGAGCCACGAGGCCCTTTGGACGTCCCCATGGCATGCGAGTTGTGCCTTGAGAGCCTACATTGTGTGGGCGAGTGGGAAATGAGTCTTGCAGCACACAAGCGGAGGTGGATGGAGCAAAGATGATACTCACCAGAGCTGAAATGCTTTTGTCCGTGCGCCACACCAGTAGGGCACGTCTTGCGAAGCCATCCGGATAGAAGACGGGGAGGCATTCGGACGGGAAGAACGAGGCATACTTCTCCGCAAGCAGCCGACTCGAGTTGTACTCCTGCTCCTTCGCCTCGTTGTCGCATTCGCGATGTCTCAGAGGCAAAAAGAAATAACAGTAAAAGAGAAACAGTAAAACAGTAATAAGAACAGAGGAAGAAAGAAGAAGAAGAGTGAAAAAGAAGAAGAAGAGAAAAAACCCAGAGTATATAGGGCGGTTCTCAGCCCTTCCCATTGGCCCTATGGCTACGTAAACTCTCGCGTGGCATAGTGGTTCAACCCACCGCCTCCACCAACCATTTGCTCTGGGTCGCGAGTTCGAGTCCGGACGGAGCACTCTGCAGTTCGAGCCCCGCTCCTTCTCCTCTCCGCTCTTCTTCTACAGTTAAATTCCACGCTCTTCTTCTACCAGTAAATTCCTGCCTCCCTCTACCGTTAAAAATCCTGCCTTCTTGCCTTCTTCTACCGTTAAAAATCCTGTCTCCCTACCGTTAAAATTCCTGCCTCGCCTACCGTTAAAAATCCTGCCTCCGTCGCCTTGCCAAGACATTTCCTCTGCCTTCCTGCCGGCTTCCTTGCCAGTTCCTTCCGCCCCGGTTTCCCGCTTGTCTCGAAACCGGTTTCACCGCATTACGACCAAGCTTAGTGGGGAAACTCCTCGTCCAGTTTCGTTACCGCTAAAATCTCGTTCATCTCGTCGGGCCATCAAGGCCATCTCGTTCATCTCGTCGGGCCATCAAGGCCATCTCGTTCATCTCGTCGTCGGGCCATCAGGCCATCTCGTTCGTCTCGTTACAACTAAGTTTATACTTGGTCGCCATGGAGCGCGTGTCGAGTCGAGCGGAGCCGGAGGGCTCTGAGCCACTCCGTCGCGAGCAGCACCGGCGGCTAGCGCGGCGCTTTGGCCCTCCTCCCCACCGGGAGTCGGGTGAATGAAATTCTGGACTGGGTCGGGCAACCCCATTTGGGTGTCTGGACGGGGAACGAACGGCGAACGAAGGGCTGTGGGGCGGCGAGGCGCTCCTAGCGGCCCTAGTGTGTTGGGTTTTAAGAGATTGTTAGACCTACAAAGAACTCTTCCCTCAGGGAGGGAGCCTAGGCTGCTTGAGTGCAGCGACGCAGCGAACAACGACGGACAACGGAGCTGAGAACAACAGGATACACCGACCCACGAACACACCGGAATCATTCACCCAAACCAAGCAAATTATCAAGCAACCGCGACCCCAAATCACCGATAACTCAAACACGTCGCGAGAGACGGAGAGAGAGAGCGAGAGAGAGAGAGACTCCGCAGCGACGGCCGGAGCGTGTCTCCGTTGTAACTTCCCACGTAGCGGAGAGTCCGAAGGGGAGCGTCGTGTCGCGCGACCACGGCGATCACTTTGGATACAGATCGCGACGAGATATCTTCACGACCGAATAAATCTTGCCGTTGAGCGTGAACCTTCTAGACGCTTCTAACGAACAACCCTGAGTAGCAACCAAGGGGAAGAAACACCAAAGGGGCCAAGGGCTTGCATGTAACTTGCATCAAGGGGAAAGATTCCCTCACCTAGGAAGCGAACCTACACCGGTCTCCAAGGGGAGATAGCAAATTAAACCTCAAATCTCGAGCGGATAGAGCAACCGACTTGCTCGCCAAAACCTTGACCGAGAAGAAAGAAGCAAGGACCTACAAGCCAAGGGTAGCGGACCTAGGGAATGTGAGAGGAAATTTCCGAACGCCAACGCCAAACGCCGAACGCGGGAAGGCAACGAAACCCTAACCAGGCCAAGCAGAACCTACGAAGAACAGGCCTGGACGACAACGAAAGTGAGCAGGTCCCAAGAAAGAACCGGAACCCAACAAGAAACGACAAGCCTTGCAAGAAGCTAAACAAGCCTTCACAAGGTAACCTGAGAGCCTGAGACAAGCGCGCAGCGAGTGACAGGCGACCTGGCTCCTTTGGGTCAAGATTACCCGAAAGGAGGAAACCTGGAATCTAGACCTGACAAACAGGCTAGAAGGAACGAAACGAGAACCCGAATTCTAGATCGCTAGGGACGAACCCTACCAACCTAGATGTACCTGAGCTTCACCGTGTGGCCGCACGGCGAAGGACCTGGAAACAAGAGCCTGGAAATCGCATCATCTAGGATGAATGCGACACCCCCCGACTAAGATCGAGACGTCTCCCGATGTCGAGCGGTGAACTTGGAAACAGAGACCTGCAACCTGGAACTTGGGCTGACCAGAGGTCAGAATCGGAACAAGAAGCAACGGAACATAGCGAGCGAAACGTGGAGACAAGAACACCCTTTGGATCCAAAGCGAGCACGAAATCGGCGGCTTAACGCGGCGGCCTCTTTCGTACGCACTGCCCCACCCACTTCTCCCTTTTACAGGAGCTTTGCTCGGGTGTTGCGCCGGGTGTAGAGCGCAGGCAGCACGCGTTCAGCACCTCCATGATTCGCTCTGACAGAAATTTGAACTCGGAGCCCTAGCCGAGGCGTGGGGCTAGCCTAGAGGGACGGGTCCCTTACCCAAGACATGGGATCAACGAGAATGGAGCCTGGATCGAGTGCGCGAAGACGGCGCATCGAGAACGGGAGGAAGAGGAGTATTCCTGGCCGACGAAGAAGTTGCTTCCGGGGACTCAACATCTTCTGGACAAGTCTCTTCGACGGAGCGATCATAATCATCAAGCAAATCAGAACAACGACGGAGCAACTCGGAACGAGACTCCCAGGTGGCTTCTCGAAGAGAATAGCCACGCCACTTCACGAGGTACTCGGTAGAATCGCCATGGCTACGACGATCGAGCAACTTTTCAACGATGTACTCGTCGTCAGCCAGCGGCTCTTCATCAACGAAAGTATGATACGGCCGGAGGTTCGAGATATGCACCTCCTCCTTGACTAACCGGTTCTCCAAATCACGGAGTCGGTACCTAGTGTCGGACAGAGCCTCTACAACGCGGTAGGGACCCGAGTAGATGAATTGCAACTTGTTGGCATGGCCTGGTAATCGCATGCAGACGCGATCCCCAGGTTCGAAACGAGCTGGTCTTTGAGACTTGATGGTAGCGTCACGGACTGACTCAGCCTGAGCGGCTAGGGTAGCCTCGAGAGCGCTGGACCAAGAGAGGCGGAGGCTCGCATTGAGCCTGGATGCGTACGAGCGAACGTCGGCGGACGCCGCCTCGAGAGCAGTTGGCGAAACAGACTTCGGATCAGAGAGTTGAGCGGGCAGACGCAGCTCACGCCCAAAGATCAAAGACGCTGGAGACCGGGAGGTGACACGACCGGAAGAAGCCCTCAACGAGAGGAGTAGGAACGGCAAATGGTCGACCCAATGACCGCCACCCTCGTTCGAGGCGCGCATCAAACGAATGAGCGTTTGCTGAGCGCGTTCGACGAAGCCTACACCCTCATGTCGATACGGCTCTGTACTCGACAAATCAGTCCCGGTGAGCTCCAGAATACGCGAAACAAGAACCGAACAAAGATTCGAACCGGCGTCGGTTCGAAGCTGCCTAGGGACTCCATAACGCGTCACAATCAAGCGGATGAACATGTCCAAGGCCATCTCCGACGAGGGATCCCCATTCGACGGCTCAGCCTCAATCCATCGAGTGAGCGAGTCGATGAAGACGACCAGCTTGTCGTAACCCGAGACTCCAGGCACGAAGTTGTGAGTGGGAGCTAGCGAGAGCACGTCGCAGTAGACCACATCAAAGGGGTAGGTACCCACAGAGAGACCGGAGGGCGACGCTAGAGCCCTAGGTAGCGGCTTGGCGAGGGTGCACTCGTGGCATTCTCGGACGTAGGACGCAACGTCGGAAGACATGCCAGGCCAGTATACCCGAGTACGAAGAAGACCGGACATACGAGAAACTCCAAGGTGACCGGAGCGATCGTGGTAGGCAAAGAGGTAGCGAGACCGCAACGAGGGCGGAACATAGAGCACTAGCGAGTCCGGGTCGGTGGAGTCAAGGACGGTGCGATAGTAGACGAGCCCATCGTGAACGACGAAACGGCGAAACATCTTGGATTGCTGAGCGGGAACGGGAGCGACAGAACTGGAACACGAATCATCTTCGGCAATGGGGCCTGAGGCGGCGGCCGGCGGAGGCGACCCTAGGCCTGATGGCTCGTGATTGACCGTCTCTCCTGAGCCTAGGAGTGGCTCTACGAACGGATCTTCCGCCAGGGCCGCTCTCATCTCTTCGGAAGTCGGCGTACCCGGGGCCAAATAACTGGACTGGATGGCGGGCCCGGAATCGGAGGCTCGACGACGAGATCGGTCCAAAGCTTGAAGCCCTCGCGCCGTAGCTACGGAGCGCGTGATGGCAGCCACCGGATGAGACCGTTCATGCTCGGCTAGAGACTCTGAGCCAGGCTCACGTACCGCTAACGACGCTGGGCCGGCGAGTGGTTCGTCTTCGTGTTCCGGCTCCAGGGATGCTAGCCGGGACAGCCCGTCAGCATCTTGATGAACAGCTCCTGGTTTATGTTCGACATCGAACCGGTACTCAGCCAACTTGAGAGCCCACCGAGTCAGCCGAGAGGCTGGCCCACCGGCTACTTGATCCTTCATGGTATGCAGCCATCGCAGCGCAGAGTGGTCAACGACTAACTTGAACCGACGCCCCCAAAGGTAGGGTCGCCAATTTCGGATTGATTCCAGGGCAGCCAAGAGCTCAATCTCGGTCACCGTCCAGCGGCGTTCGGCCGAGGTGAGACTGCGAGCGTAGTACCCAACGACTCGTTCACGGTTATCGTCTCCTAGCTGCGAGAGGATGCCGGCGATACCCAACTTGCTAGCCCCATCGGTCTTGACGATGAAGGGCCGATCATCCCTGGGTGGAGTCAAGACGGGCTCCGAAGTGATCGCTGTCTTGAGCTCTTGGATAGCTCGGCGACACTCCTCGGACTGGGACTCCTTTGCCACGTCGCAGCCCTTCCGCGTGAGAGCAGTGAGGGGAGCAGCCTTAGCGGCGAATTGGCGAATGAATCGACGATAGTAGGAGCAAAGGCCGAGGAAAGATCGAACCGCTTCCAAGGAGTTGATGGATGACGGGTCGATGTCGGCGACAGCTGCGACCTTCTTCGGGTCCATCTTGAGACCTTCCCTCGAGACAACGTGACCGAGGTACTCCGTAGAGGTGGCAAAGAAGACACACTTGGACATCTTGCAGGTCAGGCCGGCCCACTCTAGCCGCTCGAGAACTAGGTCTAGCCGGTGAAGCATTTGCTCGAACGAAGCCTGTGCCCTGGCCTCTTCGGAAGGACCCACGCCCGTTGACCAGATGCCTACATCATCGAGGTAAGGCATGCAGATCTCCCACGCTAGCGCACCGAGAACGATGTCCATCAAGCGGCACATGTAGGAGGGACCTGATTGGATGCCGAACGGTAGAAAGTTGAACTCGTATTTGCCGCGGTGGGTGGTGAAAGCGGTGATATGTTTGTGCGATTCTTTGATCGGGATGCCCCAAAAACCAGAGGCTAAATCGAGAGTACATAAAAAGAGAGAACTGAGCGGCCCTTGGCCGGACGCTAGCCTATCAATAGCCTCTACAATGAGGGGTAGAGGGCTATCCTCGACGCGTAGCTTGGCGTTAGTGTCGCGGTAGTCCACGCAGAATCGAACGGAGCCATCTTTCTTGCTGACCAGGACTACTCGGGAAGCCCAAGCCGAATTTGACTTGCGAATAATGCCGGCGGCTTCCATCTTGGCTACCTCCTCTTCTATGATGAGCTCGCCTGCGCGGCCCACTCTAGACGGAGCATGCCGGTGAGGAACAGCGCCGGGGTTGAGTGGCAACTCCACCTCGAGAACGTGCGTATGGTTTGGAGCCCCCGGGTGCAACGCGAAAGCTTTGATGCGCCGGGCCAAGAGTTGGCGTACTTCTTCTCGTTGATCGTCGGAAAGAAGCCGGTCCGGATCGATGGTGGCTGAGTCGAGTAGAGATCGTTGCTCCTCGCTCAGCGCGGTGACAGGGTCACCATCCCCCTCGCTTCCATTCGGAGTCCAGCCCCGGTGCAACTTGAAACGCACCTGGAGCGAAGCTATCGGATGCAGAGACGGCAGGGTCAGCGCATCGACTCCGGTGTGGACGATCGTCACCGCGATGCGGTGATCGTCCGTGGGCGTGACCACCGTGGGCATTACGAGAGGGGACGAATCGAGAGCCTCGCGATTTGGTAGGCGGTCGACTAGCATCGCGCAGTCCGAATGATCTCGGAGAGCTAGCGGAACCCTGACCCAGATGGTTGCGCGGTGGAAGGCAGGAATCGTCACCGCTTGCTCCGTGTAGAGAAGATATTCGGACGAGGTAGACGCCGGAGCTTTGGCCGCAAACTCGTCGGCTGACTCAAAGAGAGGTGTATAGAGTGGCTGCCTAGCATCAGCAGCAGCCTCACCCTCCGATCCAGCCGGGATCTCTCGTGTTGCCGTCGACCTCTCCAGAAAGTCGACAGTCAGCGGTTGACCGGGTGACATCGAGATAGCTCCGACGAAGCCGGAGTCCGCGACTGGGGGCGGCGCCGTGGAAACTCTGACTACGCATTCGGAAAGGACTCTTGAAGAGTCTTCTGCATCGCCAGAGGCCGGACGGAGGCGGAGGCTTCCCTCCGAGCTCGCGGCGTCGAGAGAAATGGTAGCGGAGTGGGCGGCCAAAAAATCGTTCCCGAGCAGAAGCATCGGGTTTCCTTCGATGACCGCGAACGAATGACGGAAGAGGCGACCGGACAAGGAGAAGACGAGGCTAGCCCGGCCCTAGTGATGAGAGGAAGGCCGTCCGGCCCATGTAGGTTGGGGACGGTAGCGTCCGATACGCGTTCGACGCAGGCGTCTTCAGGTAGTCGATCAAGCAGGGCAGTGGTGATTACTGACGGGCCCGCTCCAGTGTCAGCCAGGGTGCTGTTCACCGTGAGGGCAACGTCCGGGAGAACGAACCCTTGAGCTGCGCGGTCGCCATCGGCACGGCAGACCACGAGATCGCGGACATAGAGGCAGTGACGAGGGTAGAGCGGGGGCGGCGTGTCCGCGATAGATTCCACCGGAAGTGAGGTTCCGGCTCCGGGTGACAGGGTGGTTGGATTGGAGGCTAGCCTGGACGGAGAAGATTCATCGACGTGGGGCACTCGCTCGATAGCGGCGGCTACCGTCTGCGGCACGAATGGTATTGAAGAGTATGGGGATGCCTTTGCCGAACTAGAGGGGTTAGGCACGCCATCATAGCCTAGCCCTCGACGGTCCGTCGGATGCCGAGGTTGATCCATTTGGCGTGACCATTCCTTCTCCAGGGACTTCTGCAAGTCTGTCTTCGGAAGCTTCGACAACTCGGAAAAACCAGCCGCACTGAGGCCCCTAGCGGCAGCCCCATCGCCACACAATGCCTGTGGAGTACCTTCTCCGTCGGCGGCGTCGGAGGGCTTGGTCTCGAGGGCCTGCATGCTCCGGTGTTCTGGAGTCTCGGGCGTATCATCTTCTCCCGAGTCCAGCCCAACATCCCCGTTTTCAAGTGGCCTTTCGGCTACGACCGAACCGGTCGGTTCGGCCACTCCTTCGTCGCCAGCCGTGAAGGAGGCGCTCGGAGATAGTGCATTGATGCCTTGAGAGCCCAGTCGAGACAAGATGGAAGGTTCCGACGGCTCCGCAGCTGCCGCTTGCTCAGCGATTTCTTGGGCGATGGAAGGCGTGACATCCCGCCACCGATGGACCCCCGAAATTACATCACGGTCGAAGACCTGCCACTTGCTGCGGCGCTTCTTCACCGTGTTTGGAGGGCCTGGCGTTGTAGAGCGGTCCTTCATGGGCCACTCCCACGGCGTGAAGCAGTCCACTTCCGCCACGGTCCCGTCTTGCGATGCGTTGGTTTCCGAGTCCTTCCGATGAAGCAGGCGAGACGCATCGGCAACGGGGCCCGCGTCTGAGATCACGACAACCGAATCAGACACTGGCGAACCGCTGGGAGGCGTGAGGTGAGGGCTAGAAGCTGCTTCGCCTCTCCCCTCCATGAAGCGAGCTAGAGCCGTCCTCGGCTCAGCCAGTTCGAAGCCGGTCGAACAAAGCGAGGGGCGTTCTCTCAAGCTGGCAGCTGCTTGGGAAATTGCCCAGTCCACCGTGAAGTTGAGCGAACGCGACGCCTTGGCTTTGCGCGCATAACGGCGCAAGACCGGCATCCACTGGGCCGCCATTGCACCGGCAATGCCCACATAGGTGCGGCTGCGAAGGGCGCCACGGTGAGGCGACGGCGATAGATCCGCCATCGCGGATAGACGTCCCTCGACAATCTTCGAAGGCTGCAGGGGCGGGAGTGAAGCCGTCAGGTACAGGCCAGTTGCCTTTTGATGGCCCGTGCCGTGCTGCCACGGCTGCACAAACTGCCGCGGTCGCAACCCCCCGACTAAGGCAGAGGCTTCCGCGTGCATTCGAGGATTTTCGACGGCAACGAAAGGCGCGTCGGCGCTTGCCATGGCGAGGAAGACTCTAGCGGCGGATTCGAGAGCCTGGCGACGTCCCGGTTCCCGATCGAGCCACTGGCAACTCACCGCCGACAAATACGTGCACGGCGGATGCGCGACCACGAGGTCCCAACCGAGATTTTGAATGTGAAGAGCATCTCCGCAGAAGTGGGGAATGTAGTCGATCTCCGACGGTCGTAGATCGCACGTCGCGACGTGCGCTCCGGCAAGTAGGAACATCGAAGACACGACCCCGCTAGCTTCACCGACGACTAGAACGCGGGGTGGAGGAATCCCCTCGGCCGCGTCGAACGTCACGGCGTCGTGGATCGCTGCCAACTCAGCGCAAAGCTCGTCAAAATGCGTCGGCAACACGGCAGAGGGCGATGCATGAGTGCTCGCGTCCGGCCGCCGCAAGGCTAGAGCAGCTTCGGCGAGATGGCGGGGCAAGATGACGGAGGAACCGCTAGCCCGGGCACGGGAGGCGGCTAACATTTGAAGCTCGCGCGTAGGGGCGCGGGCAGCTTCAGTAGACTTGGCGGCCGAGGAACAACCAACCACGGCGATCCGGTGGATGGCCTCGGCAGTAGAATTCAGGGGGAGGGGGTCGTCGCCCTCAAGTTTCGGTGGGCTAGACCTGAAGGGGGTTGGCCCCGGCGGGCGATCCCTGGAATGGGGATCCTCCGGAGAGCCGAGAGAAAGAGGAGACGCCGGCGTCCATGTGGTGCGCGACGTGGGATCGTAATCGACGGCCCCTGCGTCTCCCGAGGCTGGAGTGACCACGGCGTGAGCGCGGAAAGCCGCAGCTCCCTTGGAACCTTCAACTTCATCGACCCCGGAAGCCGACCCTTCCGGGTCGGGAACCAGGTCAGAAACGAGAACAGGTGCAACTTCGAGACGAGAGAATGAACACGATGACGGAGAAATATAACGAACCGGGGAGAGAGGTGAAGAGGAGACACTAGTCTCCGCCTCAACAGCACGAGAACCTACGGTAGACAACGACGATTCGTCCGCAGAGCGGCTCCGGCTATGGCCCTTGGGAGAGAGGTCTCCAGAGGGGTCCCGCCGGGAAAGAGCAGAAACAGGTAAAGCAGCAACAACGTTTTCGTACGCGGCAGCGGCCACGTCGGACCTATCCATAGAACCTAGAGCAGAAGATGATACCGAGTCGACAGCCCTCGAGGGCTTCACAACTGTTCGTTTACGAAACGAAGAGACCGGAGACGCGTCGAATCTACCTAGCCCACCCCTTGGGCAGGGCCGTCGGGGGGTGAATCCAGGGATGAAGATGCGTCGAAAGACCTAGGAGAGTTAGAAGGAACCGATGACAGCATAGTATCCGTAGAAACAGACTCCAAGAGGGGCAGCGTGCGAGAATCAGCCCCTAACATCCTAATAGCGTGCGAAGTAATAGAAGAACTTGTAGACGTACACGAATTTCGGAGAGTCGGGTCGCGACGATCTCCGGGGCAAACCTGTTTCCAGGAGCCCGGGTCAAGTGTCGACTCCGGCTTCCGAGATAGCCGTTCGGCGGGGGCTTCAGCCGGCGAGGCGGCTCCCACCGTCGAGGACTGAATAGAGCTAGAGACAGGGGGAGAATCGCCGCGTTGACAGCTCTTCTCCCCAAGCGGCGTAGGGATCGGATCGGGATGGTGGTGGTGGCGTTCGGGCCCACCGCCCGCGATGTTCTCCGCCAGGGTTTGAAGGACGGGGACCCCGCCGGACCCCTACTGAGGCTTAACCCGGACCATCGAGCGAAGAAGCTTATGAATGTGCTCGTCCGATCCACACTCTCCGCAGCCAGCCTCACACAGAAAGCGAATATATGGCTGACAGATGACGGGGTTGTGAGCACCGTCTCCCGTGCCATATTTCCAGGCTTCGCTGGCTGGAGTGCCAGGAGGAGCGTGAGGTCGGAAAGCGCAGAAGGCACAGCCGTTTTCGTTCGTCCATTCGGTGATTCCCCTATTGATATCGTCCGTCCGTGGAGTTTCCATTGAATTATCGGCCGGTCGGCACTTTGCTAGCGCCGCCGAGACCCTTGGGTGCTTGGCATAGCCTGCTACGGCCCAGAAGCGGGCTCGGGCCCGATTCCAAAGCTCGGGCGTCCACCGGGATACGCCCAGGTCAGGCGGTAGCCCTTGGCCGTTCGCCGGCGGATCGCAGCGACGGCTGGGCGGCCGAGACGAGCCTCCCTTTCGACCGGGTGGATCGGTTAGTATAGCCGGCAACGGTGAGTTGGAGTGGTAACTTGCCGGCGGTGCAGCAGCCCGATAATCAGGCTTCGAAGCAGGCGAGTGTCCCTGTCCGCGAAGAACTTCAGCCACGGTGGCTTGGACGGCTGCCTGCACGGCGGCGACCATGTCCGTGGTCGAAGCGGTCTTCTGGGACGAGGATGTCTCGTTCTTTGCCTCGCCTGAGGCCTTAGTGCGTACGCTAGCCGCGGTTTGCTTCGTCGAGGTCCGGGATTGATGACGCTTCACCCGGGCCTGCTCGTAAGGGCTGAGGTACCGTTGGCAGAGGTTGACGCACGAGAGCGCCGACCGACCTAGCTCGTGGTTCTCTACGCGGAAACGAGTCTCCGCGAGCACCTCCGCAAATTTAATCGCATTGTCGACGCCGCGCTGAGGATCAACCTTATCGTTCCGGATGATTTCTTCGAACCTCTGGTTGATCTCATGGGCCATGTTTGGATGATCCCACACGTTGGTGGAGTCAACCGCGGAATCGCCAAGCTTGCGGATGTAGGCGCGAACCAAATTCTTGCTGAGCTCACATAGATCAGCGCCGGCCTCGCGCTCCCTCATGCGGTCCCACTCCATCGACGCCGAGTCTTTCGCGAAACCATCGGCCCCGTTTGCGAAGGTCCCGTCGCATTTGCGAAGAAGGACGTCAGCAGCGAGGACAGGATTGAGAGCGAGGGCGCGGTCCTCCACTAGATCGAGGAGGAAGGCGAAGATGCGAGAATTGCCGCTGGAATTGGCTCCGGCTGCCGCGAGGAGGGAGGTAAATATTTCGCGATGATCGCAGCCGAGCGCTAGTGCCCGCTCCAACGGCTTGATGAGAGTTAGCCGAAATTCGTTCCAGGCTGTCGCCGCGGTTTGAACGTTATCGGAGGCGAGGGCCTTTGGGAAGCGGAGCTCCGAAAGCTCTTTGCCCATCCTGACCTGATGGTGAAGGGTTTGCTCGGCTGAGAAGCGGCTACGCACCCATTTGAGCAAGTGGTCCTCCTCCATGAAAATTCGGCAATGCCAAACGTTGCCCGCCAGGGAGAGGTTGCTCTTCAAAATGGTGTGGATGAGCTCATGCTCGTCGGAGTCGCGGTAAAGGGCGGCCAGATCGCGTGAGGGCAGGGCGAGGAGATTTTTCCACTCGCTTACAACTGCCTCTCGCTCATCCATCCCCACCGCAAGGCAGGGGTCGCGAGGGTGGCGGAACGGCACCACCGGGGTCGGGCCCCGGTAAGGGCTCTGATCCTGGCGGCGGGATTCCGATTTGGAGGTCGGGTACGCCGACCGTGGAACCCTAGTAGCGGAGAGGCGTGGCCCTTTTGGTCTAGGGCAGGAGGCTCGTCCATGGATGGTTCCTCTGACCGGCCTAGCAGAATCCGCAGCCGCCTCGGTCCGATCCATGGACGGACTTGAAGTGGGCTCTTGGCGGGCTTGGAGTAGCTGAGTCAGGGCTTTGAACCCTGCTTCAACTTGATCCCGGAGAAGCCCCTCCCTCGCCTCTGCCGCGGCAAGGGATGACTGTAGGCGCTCCACAGCCCTTTTAGGGTGTTGGTCTGCGCTTGAAGCCTTGCCATTTCCGCATCCTGACGCGCCGCGGCCGTCTCGATCGGGGTGATCTCTTGATCAAGGACCCCTTTTGATGACGGCGGGGCATAGTCCCGGTAAGCGGGGCTTCGGAAGCTGATCCCCTCCCCTTCACCGACCTCAGACTCATCATCTCGAAGGTGAGGAGGGGGGTCAAACTGAATCAGAGGGAGGGGACCCTCCTCCACCTCATTGGCCAACTCAGCGACGCTGAAGTTGGCCTCATGCGGGAGAGGGTCATGCTCCACCATGGCCCGCTGTGATTGCACCGGTGGGTGCCGAAGGAAGCGGACAAATCCTCGCATCCGCCACGAGCTGATCGGAGCCAGTCGTGGAGATAGCAGCCGGGGTGATGGGTGCCATTGGTGTAGCCTCAGAAGCCGTGGGATCACTCGGACATCCCACGGGAGCAAAAGCTGCAGCGGGCAGAGAAGGTTCCCTGAGGGGTTCCTCCTCTGCGGCCGAGGACGCAAGCTTCGATTTCGTGCTTGTCGAGTCGAGCGGAGCCGGAGGGCTCTGAGCCACTCCGTCGCGAGCAGCACCGGCGGCTAGCGCGGCGCTTTGGCCCTCCTCCCCACCGGGAGTCGGGTGAATGAAATTCTGGACTGGGTCGGGCAACCCCATTTGGGTGTCTGGACGGGGAACGAACGGCGAACGAAGGGCTGTGGGGCGGCGAGGCGCTCCTAGCGGCCCTAGTGTGTTGGGTTTAAGAGATTGTTA